>PVKS010006318.1:0-79163 GCA_004027875.1 Aplodontia rufa
GCAAGCAGCCGTGTCCTGAAGGGAGAAAGCAGAGAAGACGCATAGAACCGGAGAGATCAGCAGAGACGTCAGATCAGCAGCGGTAGAAGATGCAGGTCCCGTGTTCCAGCCGCCGGCGTTCACCCCCTTGTTCCTGGCTCCCCAACCCTTCCTAACTCAGCCCCTCGGAGGACGACCCGACATCGTTCTGCCCGTTCCTCGCTGTGGAGTGCAGTGAGGAGCAACTCCTCGCCCCATCCCTGTCCTAACTCAGCCCCTCGGAGGACGGCTTGTTAAGGTCGTTCTGCCCGCTCCTCACACAGGAACGCTGTGTGGAGTGACTCCTCTTCCCCGGTCCCCAGCCCTGTCCTGCCGGCGGCCGGTTCCCAGTGTCCTGCTGGCCCCCCAGGAAACGGCTAAGGTCCCCCGAGGCTGTTCCGCCGCTCCCCGCTCCAGAACCCAGGGGGGAGCGACAGGCTTACATATAGGAGGGAATCGTTGTTACACATTCATGAATACATGGATATTGACAGAGCAAGCCAAGGTTGATGCCAGTTCATGATCTCCCTACTTTGAGTTTCCCCCAATCCCATGTCTCCCCTACTTTACCCTCGTGTTAGTTGGGTTTCTCATGGAAGTCGAAGGTTCCCTGCTGGGTTGATAACCCCCATACTACCTCCTTCCAGCTGCCTCGATATCCCTCCTATTCCCACCCACCATGCCCCTCTTCCTTCATCCTCCAGTGTCATAGGCAAGGTTCCACCTGCTCGTGTAAAAATTCACCCATGTTGAGGTTATTATTAGCTTAGCCAACTTTCCAATTGTATTCTAGCTTCTACATATGAGAGAAAACATTTGGCCCTTGAGTCTCTGAGTTTGGGATATTTCACTCAACATAATTTTTTTCCGTGTCCATCCATTTGGCTGCAAATGCCATGGTATCGTTCTCTCTAATAGCGGAGTAGAATTTCATTGTATATATGTACCACAGTTTTTGAATCCACTCATCCAGTCAGGGATATCTGGGTTGGTTCCATAATTTAGCTTTAGTAAATTGAGCTGCTATAAACATTGATGAAGCTGTATCTTTGTAGTATGCTGATTCTAGCTCTTTTGGTAAAATATCCAGGAGTGGGATAGCTGGGTCATAAGGTGGTTCCAGCCCTTTTTATGAGGAGTCTCCATACTACTTTACAGAATGACTGTACAAGCTTTCGGTCCCACTAGCAGTGTGACAGTGTTCTTCTCTTCTCACAACCTCTCCACCATCTGTCATTGTTCGTATTCTTCATTTTTGCCAGTCTGACTGGAGTGAGGTGGAATCTCAGTAAAATTTTGATTTACATTTCTCTGAATGCTAGCAATATAGAGCATTTTATCATATATTTTTGGACTTTTTGGACTTCCTCTGTTGAGAAATTTCTATTTAGCTCCCTATCCCATTTATTGATTGGATTATTTGTAGTTTTGGTGTTCAGTTTTTTGAGTTCCTTGTATATTCTGGATATTACCCTCTGTCCTAGGTGTAGCTGGCAGAGATTTTCTCTCATTCTGTAGATTCTCTCTGACACTCTTGAACTTCTTAAAAACAATGAAAATAAGCAGTTTAAGCTTATTTAGTATTAGGAAAGTCAGAAGGAAAGAGAATTTCAAGGATGGGTAGTCAAACCTGTTAAAATCATGTACAGGGGATGAAAAGTATGAAGCAGAAAAAAAGGCCATTGTATTTTGTGATTATCATTTGTGACATTCAGAAATGCAGTTTCATTTGTGTAGGGGCAGAGGGTCAAAACACATTGAGCTAAAGAGCAATGTTAAGAAAAGAAGTGGAGGCAGCAAGTACACTGTACACTTCAAAATTTGAGTTTGAAATGAAAGGACATGAATTATTTCCAAGACCCTTGAAGCATAACCTCTCCATCATGCCTCCCAACTTCTAGTGGTGTGTGTAAATCCGGGAATTCTCTTTTGAAAACTGTGTCTGAACATGCAAAATTTATGGAGAGAGATGAGAAACCTTGTTAGATTTTGTCCAGGACGTCCTCTAGCCCAAGCCCTATCTGATTCGAACCAGTGCCAAGGAGTACCTTAATTCATATCATTCTTTGTTTTCCTTTTTCATCTTTCTTCATAGTCTCCTTGCCCTCAAAGGACCAAGGTCATTAGTTTATCTTGAAGTCAAGGCAACAATATTATTCACTTGAGATTTCGCCCTGTACTTACCTTGGAATAGTTTAAAGCTTCCTTTGAGTGCAACATCTAAAAGACAAACATTTTTCTATTAATATTCATTACCCTAAAGGAGTGAAAAAACAGAAAAGTGTGTGTGTGTGTGTGTATACATACACACACACACACACACGTGCACACACACACACACACACATATATATACACACACTTTCCCATAGGTATATTTACAGCAACATGAACGCTTTCAGTGGAGATACAGCTATGAAAGATGGTAGCACCGTTATTTATCAAACTGATCTGAAGCTTGTCTACATCATAGCCACCTGGGATACTTATCTGTGTACACAAATTTGCCAGGCAAAAATTAAGAAAAGAAAGTTTATCCTTGGAAAGGAAAAGGAATGTCTTTGCCACTGAGATGTAAGCAAGGGGAAAGCATCACAATGGATGATCTCTGTGAAAAATTAGATGGGTGTGCACCTAAGTACTTTCCCTGTAGCACTTTAGTTTTCTAAACAAAGTTACCTGTTGAGAACGAAGTAAATGGGTGGAATGATGAGTCAAGAAAAAACAGAAAAGTTTTAGAATGGTTTTTGTGCTTAATTCTCTAGGAATCAACAATATTTTGTTTAGAAGCAACATTTTTAAAAAATATTTTTACAGCTGATGGTAACTTATAATCACTTCTGGCTAAATCTTAATGTAATGACTATTTCCAGTACGTTTGGGAGCTTTATCATGTTTATTCTTATAGACACTTAAATTGAATTATGTGCATTGCTAAAAATGTCATCAGAAAAATGACTCTGTGATTCAGTCTTGCAACAATAAGTTATTCTGTACTCAGAAGGGCATGAAAATAGAAAAACTGGGGCAGAAATTTGATATTAATGAACCAAATATTCATTACAGGAGGAATGAATACAATTCCACAATTTCTTGCAAAGAATAACTAAAGTTTTAATGAGTTCCACATATAAAAGATATTCAAATTACTGGGATATTTGTTAAAAGACTACCTATCTCATGGCAAGAAATACAACTATAGGCGAGCATATTAATATATGACTCAGAATAGGTTAATGAATTTTCAAAGAGAAACTGGTGTGACTACTTCAATTATAGAACAGGATTATCTTTAAAGCATTCATTCATCAGAAACTTTCAGCTAATTGAATGGTAACATTTCTACTTTTAGCAACATGTGATTCAATTGAGAAAAATTATAAATATACCTTTAGCCAAATAGGGTACACCTATAATCTTGGAGCTGTTCAGCAAACCTCATAATTATCCTGTCAAAACTAAAAACACTGAAAAGATGAATATCATGAATGTGTATGAAGAATGGCAATGCTATGTCAATATGAGGCTGTGCATAGCTGCCAATGGCAAAAACATGTCTTCTGTACTGAATTTTTGACATCAAATGCTTTTGAAGAGTGCATACCACAAAATGTTACCCTGATTTGTCTACATACACACTCATGTGCACACATGCACACACCTTGAAACACAAATAGATAATGGCTAAGCTGATGGCTTAACTGTACATTATCTGAAACAGATACTGAGGATTCCTTCTTAAGGGTCAATATCTCACTTTTATTTTTTTTAAAGAGAGAGAGGAAGAGAGAGAAAGAGACAATCAATTTTGTTTATTTTTTCATCTGGCCTTTATTTCTCCAATGCTTAGTTTTGTGTGTGGTGCTGGGGTATGAACCTAGATCCTTGTTCATGCCAGGCAAGCGCTTCAACCACTGAGCCACCACTCCAGCCCAATATCTCACTTTTTTTCTTTAATTTTAGCTAGTGGACAAGCATTAGCGGTATTGAAAAATAATCTTACCCCAAAATATAGTTCTTGCTCTTGTTGTCAGTATAATTGGACAAATGTAACCTCATAATTTTGAATTAACCAATATTTCAAGGACCATTCAAGGAAGGGCATGAGTCTGTTGTTGAAAGAAAACATCTCTTGACATTGATTGGGAAGTTTGACAATATGCCAATTTCAAAGCCAACGGAAGGAGACTCCGTTTTAGACTCATAGTCTAAAACTAAAATTGGGCAAGGGGTAGACAGAAAATGCTTGTACTATCTTTGCAACTTTTCTGTAAATATAAATTATTCCAAAATAGAATTTTATAAGAAAAAAGAAAATAATGGAGTCATAAGAAATAACTGTGTCAACAGCACATAGAAATGCAGAGGGAAATAATGGGTAGAAAAACAGTCCTTAATTAGTGATTCAAAGGACTAGAACTCCAAAATGGGAATATAGTGTAAAAATTCTGTAACTATTGAAATTGAGACTTAGAAAAGTCATAGAACCTGCCCTAGTAATATAGTCTGATTGAATTATTTTAATATGCATGCATGAAATCATACTTTAAAAATTCTGGTACAAGCAAATCTGAGATTCTTTTCTGCAAGCATAAATATTTTTCATGTAAATCTTAAGAAAATATTACATCATAGCTTCATTGGCTGAATTGTTTTTCCTTTTCAGTAGGACATAAAATAATGATACTTCTGAGAACTGAAAGTATCTTATAATAACTGAAATACTGTAATAGGGCTTTTTATGCTATTTGCCGTTTATCTCTGTTCAAATGCTCACTGATTCATCCATTTGTGTTTCTTGTACTAAGTAGATAATTTGTTCTAAAAATTCTACTAAAAACTGGAAATTAAAAAGTTAATGAAACACAAACATGTGAATAAAGTACTCACAGTCTATTTGGGGAGAAAAGTAGAAATAAATAATTAGGTGATATATAAGGTGATAAGCACTATAGTAAAGATGTATATGAAGTGATATTATTGGAGCATCTGTTAGAAACTCACTGGCTCTATCTAAGAGATTCTAAGAAAATCTAACAGGAGAGATTAAGGGCTAGATCAGGGAAGAGTTAATCAGACAAAGAAAAGAATACACTTTGGGCCAAGGAATAACATGCAGGGTGGTGATAAAGTGACCTGGGATATTCAACAAATACATGAGGATCAGGGTAGCAGAATCAAAAGTAGAGGGATTTGGAACCAGATTTGGAACTAGATTTGTATGATCTTGTTTGCAACCATGAGGAGGTTGTTGTAATATTTACTTATTTATTTTATTGTGGTAAAGTATAAAGAACATGTAATTTATCATTTGTAAGTGTAAATACGGTTCAATTAGCACTAAATATATTCATGTTGTGGTGCCAGGTTTTGATTTTTGAGAAGATAATTTTGTGGAAGATGAATTGGGAGTACAAGACCACTAGATAAAACATGAATAGAATATTTCAAATGAATCACAATAGGTCCAAAATTAGAACTGAAGAATAGTAGCTAGAGACAATTAGCATGAAGTTTGCAAGAGGAAGATAATTTAGAGTGAATACAAATGAGTTCTACTAAAAACATGTTTTTCTTGATATGTATATGAGACACCTGTGTGAAGCTCTCTAGTACACAAGCGAAAATATTTTGGAGCTTAGGGAAGATGTGAAGCCAGAGTCATTAGCTTTGTTCAAGTGAGCTGTCTTAAGAAGCATGCAAGAAAGTGAAATAAATGGAATCCAGGATGGAACCTTGAGGAGACTCGGCATTTAAGAACTCACCAAGAACAAGGAACCAGGACAAAATTAAGGAATTAATAGAAGAACTAGAAGAGGTGGATGCTTTAGACAGCGAATAAGAGATGTATTTCTAGTGACAAGATCATCTAACAACATTAAATATTAACAAAAATCAGACAAAACTTTATATGTAGTTCATTGGGTTTGACAACTGGAAGGTCATTGGTAATTTTAGGAAGAGTGATTCTACATCATGGATGGTGAATTTATGAGCAGAAGGGAATTATACTGGCTTAAAGAAAATAATAAAAAATAAGAATAGAAATATGAATAGAATAATGGAGTAAATGAATATTCAGGATATGAATAAAAGTCAATATGATGTATTATTTAAAGAACTATGACCACAGATAGAAGGAGGGAGGGAAGGGGGAGATACGGCAGTCACTGGAGGAGGTCCTAACACTGAGGTGAGGTTTTGGTGCTGTTGTCATTGGTATATAAAGGGCAATTATTTTCAGGTTGGGGAAAACTTGAATTATTTTAATTAGATATGTAAAACATAGTTCTAAAAAGCAAAAGATAAAAATGACAATTACTGGAATGAGAGCACAGAGAAGGGAATAGAATTGAATCTCTGGTTTATGGGTCAAAGATTTACTTTTTGAAAATAGAAGAAATCTATTCTCAGGAACAGGAGAAAAGGAGGAAATGATGTGTGGCAGTATATAACTGAGCCTGTTAGAGAAGTTATGCAATTTTTGACTGATGTGTATAGTTTATAATAATGTGGTATATGGATAAAGATTTGAAGAGTAAAGAAAAGATTTGGAACAAATGCTTCAAAGAATCAAAAAAGAAGCTTATCATAATAGCAAGCACCTTAAGGGTGCACTTCAAAGTAGAAGCCATAACTTTGTGTGAATACAGAGGGACATTGTAATGTGATTCATCTTCCTCAGTGTGTGAGACACTGATAATAAAAGAAGATTGAAGACAGGACTTGCATTGATCCATAAATAGCAACTTGTTATGAGGGTGTAGTAGAAAAGATGAGAAAGGAAGAGAATTCACGAAAGTGTTGAAAATGCCATTATGGTGAAGTCAGCACAGAACTGCTAAACAGGGTAGAGTTCATTACTGAATTGCTAGTTGAGGTCAAAGAGGAACTGTAGTGCAGTGAAGAGACTGAGAAACAGGAAATATATGTGGTTGAGAGAATACCAGAATTTCAGAGTTGAGGCTTTCAATGGCTCTCCTGAGAATTGGCAAGTTTGAGTGTTCCATCTTTTTTATACTTTTCTTTTATTTATTTATGTTTAATGGCACACTGGGGATTGAACACAGGGGCACTCTACCACTGAGCAACACCCCATGTAAGGAAAGAGACAAAAGGAAGGAGAGAGCAGAGCAGTGGCTCAACAGTAACACAAGTTTATTGGGGAGAAACCTGAAAAGGGGGACTCAGTGGAGGCTGGGTCCTACCTGCCGCTTTACAGCCTGGGGTAGATATATAGGGAATGAGAGGGGATGGGATCAAGGTGCTAGTTTTCTGGTTAAATTGGATTTTGTAGTAGGGTGGGGATTAAACTGAGTTTTTCAGTAGAGTGGTGATCCTCTGATAAGGACCCAAGGCAATAGGTTCCCGGAGTCTTTAGATTTCAGTGAGTAGAGGGTTTGCTGCCTGGCTGAGTGGCTTCAGGTAATTTCCCACATCCATCTCCCATACTGTTTAATTTTTATCTTGGGACTCACTAAGTTGCCCAGACTGACTTTGAACTTGCAATCCTCCTTCCTCAGCCTCCCCAAATGCTGGGGTTACAAATACACTCCACTAAGCCTGGGTGAGTGGTTCACCTTTGAAAGAAATTTGCTAAAAAAGAGAAAAGAAATACCATCAAATTAAAATCATGCCCATCAAAGTGAAATAGAGGTTTTAAATAATTTGAAATTTGAGTCATTTTTAACATAGAAAAGTGAGTTTCAGGAATACAATTCCACCAAAAAACAAAACGAAACAAAAACCACAAAAATTCCTAGGCCAATCTTTATTTCATTAAAATTGATCCCTTTTCTCAGCATGCTCTGAAGCCCTCTACTAGTCCACAGACTTCCTTCCCCTTTTGTCCCCCAGTTATGGGTAATGTGGATACAGCTGCCATCCTGGTTGTAGAGTCCTGCCTTTCCCTCTGGGTTAAACCTTGGATCACCATCACTCTTCCCTCAAAGGTTAGTTTTTGTGTTCATGAACAGCCATTGATAACTGGAAATCATTTTTGAGGAAATTTTTTCACATTTTCACATCACTTTATTACCAAGATCATGTTTAAGAATTTGCATAGTATCAATTTGCATAATGAAGTCCATTGGCATTTATGTGATATTTTATTCTTTTATCCTTTCTGTAATCTTCTTGCCCTCTGCCTTATCATCACTTAGCTTAAAGAAAATTTATTTTATTTTTCCCCTGACAAGGAAAGGCCCTGTGGTTGGAGCACAAACTCGTATCCAGGTCTACTATTACTATGTTATATAAAGCTCTGTGAAATAAGGCAACGGGTTTCTTATATAGTTCCATCTGTTTCACATTTTTTTTTATCTCAACCAAGAAATACAGAGCTACCCAAAAACTGAAATCTATATGCAATCAGGTAAGTTACGTTTCCTTTGAAGCTAGTTTACTTTATGATGACTAATACATAGCAGTATGGACCCTTACCACACTTCCTGACCCAGTTCAAATGCTGCTTATCATAAAACATACCCTGATTTCATCAGGCACAGTTGATTACTTCCTTGTCTGTGCTTGTAAAGAACTCTGCTCCTATATCTCATTCACCTCTGCGCACATTGTATTGTGCAATTTGTTTGCATGTCTGACTCTTTAGACTTTGATTTTCTGAAAGGTTGAGGTTGTCTCATACACTACAAAAGCAGAAACATGTGACACAATGAATTCTGTGTAATTGAGAACAAGGTTTCAGACTTTTTCTTACAATGGAAAATATATGAAGAAAAGTGTCCAAATTGATGCATCTTAAAGTGCATACAACTTTGGATGTGAAATGACCTTTCATAAATGCCCTCAGTTACTCCTCGCTGTAAGAGTATCCTCAAGACCTAACCTCTAGATCCCCCAGAGGCCTATCCATTTCTGAAGACCCAAAGGAACAGCATCCACACTTTTTTTTATTCATTAAATATGGACATACAATTAGGAGGGAATTTATTATTAATCAAGAACAAATGTATAATGTCAGCAAAAGCCAAGGCTGATGCCATTCCATGGTTTCTCCCCTTGGATTCCCCATTGTTCCAAGTTTCCTCTTATTAAACCCCTGTGTTAATTGGACTTTTCATGGAACTTGAATGTTCCCCTCTGAGTTGATTCCCCTATACTCCCTCCCTCTGGTCTCCTTGATATCCTTTCTCTTCCCTCCCCCCACCCTTCCCTGCTCTCTCTGTCCCCCAGCATCTTAGGCAAGGTTACCCTGCTCATGTAAAAATTCATACGTGTTGAGGTTATTATTAGCTTAGCCATCTATCGTACTGTGTCTGATTATATTCTAACCTCCACAAATGAGAGAAAATATTCAGCCTTTGAGTCTCTGAGTTTGGGATATTTCACTTAGCATAATTTTTCCATCTCCATTCATTTGTCGGTAAATGACATAATATTGTTTTCTCTAACAGCCAAGTAGAATTCCATTGTATGCATGTACCAAAGTTTTTTAATCCACTTGTCCAGTGAGGGGCATCTGGGTTGGTTCCATAATTTAGCTATAGTAAAGTCTGCTGCTATAAACATTGGTGACGCTGTATCTCTAAAATATGCCGATTCTAGCTCTTTTGGGAAAATACACTCCTGGGTCATAAGGTGGTTCTATCCCAAATTTTTTGAGGAGTCTCCAAACTGCTTTCCAGAGTGGCTGTACCAGTTTGCAGTCCCACCAGCAATGTAACAGTGTTCCTCTTTTCCCACAGCCCCTCCAGCATCTGTCGTTGCTCGTATTCTTTATTTTTGCCACTCTGACTGGAATGAGGTGGGATCTCAGTGAAGTTTTGATTTGCATTTCTCTTATGGCTAGTGATGTAGAGCATTTTCTCATATGCGAATGGCTTTTTGGACTTCCTCCATTGAGAAGTTTATTTTTAGTTTCCTAGCCCATTTATTAACTGGATTATTTGTGATTTTGGTATTTAGTTTTTTGAGTTCTTTGTATATTCTGAATATTAGCCCTCTATCTGAGGTGTAGCAGGCAAAGATTTTCTCCCATTCTGTAGGTTCTCTCTTGACACTCTTGACTAAATCTTGAGCTGTGCAAAAGCTTTTTAGTTTAGTTGCATCTCATTCATTTATTCTTGACTTTAATGCTTGTGCCATGGGAGTCTTGTTAAGGAAGGTGGTGCCGACCCCTATGTTATGTAGTGTTGATCCTACTTCTTTTCCAGCAATTGTAAAGTTGCTGGTTTAATATCCAGATTTTTGAACCATTTTGATTTAAGTTTTGTGCAGGGATAGAGGTAAGGATCCAATTTCAGTTGTCTACATATGGCTGTCCATTTTGTCCAACAACATTTGTTGAACAGTCTATCTTCTTCCACACTATGCTTTTGCCCCCTTTATCAAATATCAGATAGTTAAAGGTATGGGGGGTTCATCTCAGAATCCTCTATTCTATTCCATTGGTCTTCAGTTCTGTTTTGATACCAATACCATGCTGTTTTTGCTACTATAGCACTATAGTATAATTTCAGATCAGGAGTTGAGATGCCACTTGATTCCTCCTTCTTATTGAGTAATGTTTTGACTATTCTGGGTCTTCTGTTATTCCATACGAATTTGAGAACTGTTTTTTCTATATCCATGAAGGATGACATTGGTATTTTGATGGAGATTGCATTAAATCTGTATATGGCTTTGGGTAGAATGGCCATTTTGATTATATTGATTCTGTTTAACTATGAACATGGAAAATTTTTCCGTTTACTCAGATCTTCCGGAATTTCCTTTTTTAATGTTCGATAGTTTTCTTTGTAGAGGTCCTTAATATCCTTTGTAAGATTTATGCCTAAGTATTTTATTTTTTTGGAGGAGATGGTGAGTGGGACAGATTTCCTGATTTCTTCTTCAGTGGACTTGTTGCTGGAGTATAGGAAAGCGAACGATTTATTGGTATTGATCTTATAGCCAGCTACTTTGCTGAAATCTTTTATAAGCTCTAGAAGTCTTCTGATGGAGCTTATTGGGTCTTCTAGGTATGGGGTCATGTCATCAGCAAATAGAGACAACTTGACTTTCTCTTTTCCTATTCAAATTCCTTTGATGTCCTTCTCTTGTCTGATAGCTCTGGCAAGGGTTTCAAGGACTATATTGAACAAGAGTGGTGAAAGTGAACAACCTTGTCTTGTTCCTGAATTCAGTGGAAATGCTTTCAGTTTTTCTCCGTTGAGCATAATGTTGGCTATGGGTCTGTCATAAATGGATCTTATATAGTTAAAGTATCTTCCCTTGATCCCTATCTTCTCCAGAGTTTTGAGCATAAAAAGGGGTTGAATTTTTTAAAGGCCTTTTCTGCGTCAATTGCGATGATTATATGATTTTTATTTTTAATTCTGTTTAAGTGGTGAATTACAATTATTGATTTGTGGATGCTGAAGCAGCCCTGTTTTCCTGGAATGAAGCCCACTTGATCATGATGTATTATCTTTTTAATTAACTTTTGGATCCAATTAGCTAGAACTTTATTAAGGATTTTTGCATCTACGTTTTTTTTTAAGAGAGAGAGAGGGAGTGTGTGTAAGAGAGAAAGGATCAATTTTATTTAGTTTTTCATCTGGTCTGTTTCTCCAACACTTAGTGTATGCCAGGCAAGCACTCTGACCACTGTTTCACCCCTCCAGCCTTTTAATACCATCAATTAGTTTCATGGTAAATTGTAAAAAAAGAAAATATTTTACATAGTTTTTGAATCTTATGTTTTTGAGTAAATAAATAATTTTTCACTTTTATTTTTTCTTTTTATTATATTTACATATGAATAAAACACTGACAATTTCAAGACCCTAGCATAATTTAAAATTAACAATACCAACATACATATCAAAAAGTGTTCATAGTGCTTATCTAATTTGAACCTATAATGAAGATATGTATGACATACTAAAGTGAGACTGACAGTTATTTCTCTTATTTTTCCAGAACATAGGAACAGATATTTTTACTTAACCAACATGAAATTTCTAAGTTAGAAATTGAATGGTTGTTAGGGACTGAGTGTTTGTATGTCCCTCTGGCATATACCACCAAAATTCATATATTGATGTCCTATCACCCAATGTGTGATAGGGCCTTTTCAGGGATGTAGATGAGATCACAAGAATGATGGGACTGATACTAATACGAGACCCCAGAGAATTTGCTCTCTGTCTGCTAACAAAGAAAAAAATCACAGGAGCCCACAAGAAGGTCATTGTTTGCAAGCCAGGAAAAAGAGTTCTCACCAGAACCCTGTCAGGTTAATACCTAGTTTACAGTTGGAATGTGAGGTGTCCACTAAAATCTTCTATTTCTTTCTTTCTTCTTTCTTTCTTCCTTCCTTCCTTCCTTCCCTCCTTTCTTCCTTCCTTCCTTTCTTTCTTATATAGTTCCTTCTGTTTCACTTTTTTTTTGTCTCAACCGATAAATACAGAGCTATCCAAAAACTGAAATCTATATGCAATCAGGTAAGCTACGTTTCCTTTGAAGCTAGTTTACTTTATGTTCTTTCTTCCTGTCCTCCTCCTCCTCCTTCCTCTTCCTCTTCCTCCTCCTCCTCCTCCTCCCCTCCTCCTCCTCCTCCTCCTCCTTCTTCTTCTTCTTTCTTTTGAAGTGAATTAATTATTTTATTTGAAAAGGTCAGATAATAAACTTCATTGAGAAATATGCAGGAAAGCAGATCAGTTTTAACCTTAAATTATAAGAAATTTGACTACGCATAAAGGTTTTAAAATTTAAAATCCATTCAAGAATGGCAGCCTATGGGTCCTCAATGACACCATCACAGACATTTCCTGTGCCACTTACATAACAATTTAAGTCTTTAAGGGCCTGGTTCCATGTACTCCCTTTCTTTTGTTATTTCTTTTTTCATCCTCTCTTTCTCCAAGGCCCTTTTCTCTTGATAAGATGTAAATTCTTTTTCAAGTCTTTCCATTTGCCTCTCTAGTCTATTCTGCTAGGGCTCACACTGGATTAAAAGCTTGACAAGAGCAACTTAGAGGAAGAAAAGTTTATTTTGGCTCACAGCTTCAGAGGTTCAGTACATGGTTAGTTGCCTGCATCGCTCTGGGCCAGAAGCAAAGCCCAGAAGCTCCTCTTAATGCAGGAATATTCAGAGGTAAAATGATTCCATTATGAGAGATGGAACCTAATAATCCATCCTATTTTAAATGGACTAACTGGGTAGTAACTATAGGTGGGTAGAGCATGGATGGAGGAGGTGGGTCACTGGGGATGTATCCTGGAAAGGTTCATATTATCTGTGCAATTCCCTCTGCTTCAGAACTGCCATGGGTCGAGCAGAATTTCCTCTGCCGCACTCTTCCGCCATGATGTTCTGTCTCACCACAGGGCCAGAGCAATGGAGTAGGCTGGCCATGAATTGAATCTCTGAAACTGTGAACCAAAATCAACTTTTCCTCCTCTAAGTTGTTCTTATCAGGTTTTTTAGTAAAAGTGAAGAAAGATGTACTGTGGTCTTCAACTTCCAGGCCTCTGAATTGTGAGAAAATTAAATTTCTGTTAATTAAGTCACCCATGCTATGGGATTTTGTTTTGGCAGTTCAGCTAGAAAAAGACATTGGCATTTAGGAATAATATGAGGACCATAAACTTTTCATATGCTTATCATAAGTGTCAATTTCTCAGAGCGTATACAAGAAATAAATGAAAAGAGCAACAACTCTATGGGAACACAAATAGTATGCTTGTTACTTTCTTAAATCAAATTTACCACTGGAATTGCAGGGAGCACTCGTTTTTACAAATGTTAATGAGGAAATGGTCAAATTCAGATTAGGTCTTTAGCTAAGAGCAGTGGTTCTCAGTAGGATGATCTCTCCCACTGTCACACCTTCCAGAGAATGTTTTGTTGCTGGAACTCAGGATGTTTATGTAGGATGTGAGGAGGACACTAATGAAATCTAATGAATAGAAACCAGCAATATTGCTAAATGTTGAGTAAGGCTTGGGACAGACTCTCAAAACAAAGAACAAGAAAGCCCTGAATGTCAAGAGTGCCAATGTTGAAAAAACCTAATTTGAAGGATTTCCCATAAAAAAAAGCTAAATTTTTATACCCTAAAAAAATGTTGCATGATTTGTACATGTAGTTTTTTTTCTTCTGCTCTGCATTTCTAATTTCAAGGGGTTTAATATCAATTTAAGGGAAATCAAAGTTGAAATACCTTGAAAAATTTAGCAATTAAAAATGCTCAAACCTCACTTCTAGCACAGTCGCTCTTCTAAATTTCAAGAAAGGACCTGCCGTGGCTTACATATGCCTTGGATTCAGGGAGATATTATTATTCACAATAGTAGCACTTCTTCTAATGTAAAGGAGACCAGATAGTTCAATTTATAGAGCATGAGTTATGGGATATTCTCATATGAGCATGCTGTTTGGCTTTTAAAAAATGGTTACATACATGGTGATTCTTTATGTGACTTTGCCGAAGGTAAAATCCTACCAAAGGTGTCACTTTAATAGAAAAATACTGCTGTTTACTTATCATGATTTACAGTAAGGCATGTATATTAGCAGGAAGGAGAGGAGAAAAGCGGCAAAGAAAGCAGCAGAGGAGACAGATTACACTGGGGCTGTATACATTATCACCCTCAAGTCAGTGGGGAAGGCTGCTAAATGCTCTTACAACTGTAATAGCCTATCTCATGTTAATTCTAGCCTGAAGCTTCCTGACACTTCTTGTTCGGAGATAATGGGGACAAAACTACTCTTCTTCTTCTTTTTTTTTTTTTCTGGTTAAATAGCATCTCTCTCTCTCTCTCTTTTTCTCCCAAGGATGTCAAATAAATTAGGCAGTCTTTGCAAACAGCAGCACAAAAGCTTTTTGCTTTGTAGGAATTCCCAGTAATAACATGCAAGAGTTATTACCCTTGATACTTAGTGGATTTTTTAATGGCTAGCAATAATCGTTTTGATTGAATATTGGCTTATAATAGGCTTGTAAAGGAATTTAAGCACCCGTAACTGCTTTCACCCTTACCTTCATATGCCTAGGGAAAAATCCCTGAAACAATAGATCTTGGAGTCATTAACATGGAAATATTTTATAAAAATGAAAGCTAATACCTATTAACCTCAAAAGTGAAGACAATCAAAACTTACTGGTTATATTAATTTTTAGTAATTCAATGTATTACTGATCCTCTTCTTTGAAAGAGGACATTATTTTACAAAAAGTTGCAATCTAGTTTCCTTGGACATATACCTCTCTTTTTTGAAAAGCATATCATGATTTTCATAATTCTTTGTATACAAATCGGCTGAATTTGAGGTACTGAATCTCTATTCTAAATATTTCAAATGTTTTCAAATATCTGGGAAGAAATATTGGAATGTTTATTAAAAGAAACCAATATAATTTGAAATATTGGGAAGCAAGGTTGTTTTAATATTATTTTGTTTGATATTTATGTCTCCTCAGTGAGAACACTTAGAGGCTATACTCTGTCTTACTAGATTTTGTGAGTAAAAACGAAATACACCAGAGGCTAATCTACTGAAAAATATGGGAAGTGATTCCACTTGAGGCGATAGAATCCACAAAAACTCAGCTTCCACAGCCTGAATGCTGTGCAAGGAAAGTGAGTTTGAGGCTAGATTGGACTCTGAAGAATTATGAAAAATGATTTCTTATGTTGTTTTATAACTTCCTATCTATCAGGGATAGTATCAGTAATTGAAAAGCACACTAGTTGAGACCCTGGAGTCTTACTGCCCAAAGGATACTGTAGCACAAAACTATGGGGAAGATGGTTATAAATCCAGAGGTCTGCATCTGCTATTCTTTTCCTCCTTTGAAGCTACTGCTAGTAAAATGACAGACTTTTTCAGATTGCCATGGAATTTCCATTACTATCATATTTTAATCACAAAATGAACTTCTGGATTACTCTTGCTATTTTCTCATGTATACTTTAGTATTTCTTCAATTTCTTTGGTTGTGGTTTTGGTTATATTTTATATGTGGAATACTGGAATTCTTACAATATTTTTACAACAAAAAATAATCTGTGCCTTCTTGCACATACACAGTCTCATTAGGACAGGAAACTACATGAAAGTCCTTTATTTAACAGCTACTAAAGTAGTGAAGAGATGCTCATGTATTTTTGCACATTTAAAAAGATGTCATGATTGAAACAATGCTGATCATCAAATCAACTAAAAATCAATTGGCCATAGTTTTAGGATATACTTCACAACCCTTATGTACAAAATTAGTCATGATGACCTATAACCAGTAAAATGTGTATGTTGAATGACACACAGATTCTGCATAATTGGGTTGAATACGCTTGGTGTTACAACATATTTCAACCCAGTATAGGTAATGCCAATTCCTTACTGATCTCAAGAGCACATTTGTAATATTGATTTCTGGGGCTGATGGCAAGGGCTATCACGTTAAAATATAGCAAATGGGATAAGGAAAACTGCTGGTGGTATGAATCAAGCATATGGCTTTAAGTTAATTTCTGTCATTGTCCAAGCAAGCCTGCAAACATAACAGTGAATTCCAGATTATCTACAATATTTATGTTAATAAGTGATTATCTGTCTTAATGTTTTCTTTGTCATCAGACTTGCTTCTTCCACCCTTCCTTAGTGGTAGTGCCCTGCCACTCTTTAACTACCTTGTGACTACAAACCTCCTTCTTCCCATCACACACTCCCTACAATGATGTCTTAGGCCAGACTCTTTGCTGACACCTGCACTAATAGCAGGGTAGATTATCTACTGTTCTTAATTATCTCTCCCAGAGCTTGCCTCCATTAGCTTGGATAATTGACTGTATGTGTAACATTCATGAACAGTACAACGTGCTATAGAAAAAAATAGAGGAGGGGGAAAATGAATCTTTAGTTTATATAAGATTAGCTGTGATGGTGTCAGACATTGCACAGTATCTGAAATTAGGGGGGGCATCTGCTTTTCCTTTGTTGGGGAAGTCTTTAAGAATTTAGAATGAGATTCACCAAAGGATGGAAGCAAGTGTTGCATACATTTATCACTGAAAAGGCAATCAAGAAAGAGTTTCAATGAAAGAAAGTTATTCTCTCAAGAGTGAGGGGACAGAGAGCAGCAAATACCGATGACAACTGGTGAAGAACAAAAGGCCATGAGTTACAGAGCTGCTGGAGGCCTAGAGAAGAAGAGGGCATGGATTTAGGGAAAACTTCTCAGCAGAACACTTCATGGAAAAAGTATAAGATTTTTCCTATATTCATTGACTTGCTTCTATGGATTGATTGTCTGCAACTTTTTCTCTTCTAAGATATCTATCTTCCTCAATATGGCTATTAAAATCCAAGCATTGAACAGATTTAGCAATTTCTCCTGATTCACAGTTAATGAGACTGGAATTTAAACCCAGGGACTATGATGTTTGCAATGCACTATAATCCAGCCTACTATTTGTACCATTTAGACCTTTTTTAAAAAAAAAAATCATAAATTGAAGTTATATTGCTTTAAGAACAAGTACTAGCAAATGCACAAAGATAAAATTATCACTGTAAGTCTATATTATCTTATGTATATAAGTAGTGGGTATAATGTATCAGGAGAATGAGAATGAAAATGAAAATAAATTTGTGATACAGTTGTCAAAGCACTTAGAAGCCAAAGCATTTATGGACTCCTCAGATTTAAGGAATTGTTCCACTTTAAAATAACATAATATTTCCCCATTTTCCTGTTAAATTCAAACTTCTTTAATTGTCATATTTTCAAATTATTTTCCACAATAAAGATACAGGCTGTTTCTAGGCTTCTCATCATAAACACCTTTTTTTTTTTCTCAATGTAGTAATTTTTCATTGACACACACTGAAAATTTAAAAGAGTGATAAGGTATCATTTACATACAGGGAAATTTATCCTTTATAGTGTATTATTCTAAATTTTTACAGTTGTGACAGTTGTATAGTCATTGCTACAATCAAGGACCAAAAATTCCATCACACTCAAAAAAAAAATTCACTTCTGCTGACTCTACCCATCCCCCTATCAAAAGACAGTCACTGATTTATTTTATGATCCATAGTTGGTTATGAACTTTAGATTACCTAGCTACATTAAGAGTACATTATTATTTAGATGCTAGGGGAAAATAATGAGGAATTTTGCTTTCTCATACCTGTCATGATTTGACCTCACAAAAATTAATGTGCAAAGAAGAAAGTGTACTTCAAAATCAAAATGATTTACTAATTGAGATTGTGTGAGACATAGTTGTTCATAGATTTTTTAAAATTCAGCTTTCATCTTGCTTTGCTCATTTTCCATGCTGGTAAAAGTGTTTAAAGCAGAAAGGTTTTAATTTGTGTTTCTGCTGACTTTGCACATTTCACACAATAGGCCTTGTTATTAAGGGTCTGATCATGGTTGTGGCAACTTGCAGTGTTAGCTAATTTTTGAAGCTTGCAGTGAATTTGAAATTAATTACTGACTATTTTGGATTCATTAGTGTCCATGAAGGATTTTATGTCTGTTTGTTTGTTTTTAATTGAGCAAAGGGAACAAAAATAAAAAGTACTGCTTTCTTTCCAGTGCAGAAATGAAGTTGTGCAGCCTCCAACTGAAACACTGATAATAGTGGCAGCAATGACAAGGAGAGAATCATATGATTTGGCAGTGAGAGAACACATCTATTTATCCTATTCCTTGTACATCTCAACGCGTGGGAAAAGGGAAGGCAATTTTTAAAATAATTGATTTTTAAAGAGGGCCAATCTTCAAATAATTAGGCGACAAAAACAAGGAAAATAACTCTGAAGTTTTGGAATTTCATGTCTATTTGCTAAAAGGAGTCAAAGTTCTAAGTCCTCCATATAATCAAATAATTTATTAGGTTTTCGAGGTTAAGTGCTTACAGCTAAGCAACTTGTAGCTTAATTGCTTCCCATACTACAGTGGAGTTAGAAATGTCTTTCTGGCCCCTATCCCCAAAGCAGAAAACCCAGCCTGAGGCACTGAGAGTGCTATACAGGAAACAGTAGGTAGCATAATTCAGCCATGTCAAATTAATGTTGCTATCCTGGGAAAATAGATAGCATAATGAAGGAAGAATAAGGACATTTAGGAGAGAGAGTCCTTCAGGAGACATCCCTTCTAGTTTCTATTTATGTGCAGAAAATAATGATTTGTTTCACATTAAAATATATTCTAGAAATTAATTTTGAGAGACTAGATATATATTTCAGATTATTCATTCTCCCTTTTAAATATCTGCTTCTTCATGGTAGCTATCTAGATTTCCAAGTGTGGGGGGGTCTTTATATAACTTAAGCAAGGAAATACTGAATTGAATATGTTTTCGTGTGTGGAGTTCAATGAATAAATCTCTTTGGAAGTCAATTCGCAAGTGCTCTTTGCTCCTGTGGTTTGAAGTCATCCTCACCCTCATTAGATGATAGATTATCAGCAGAGAGACGCGCCAGGTTTGTCTTCACAATGATAGATAATGGGCTGAATGAAAGTGTATTCCTGAACTTGGTTGAACAGCCCGTCTCATCTCTTGAGACATTTAAAAATCTACTGCTTAAGAAAAAGAAAATGCCCTTGAGGGAAAGTCATTTCCTCTATGCATAGATAATCTGTCTTTTCAAGATTTGGCTTTGTATGAAAAGTGGAACTAACTCTATACAAACAGAAGTATGAAAACACTTTCACTTGACGGAAGAGCTGACAACTATATTGTGAAGTGAATGTGGTGCAGAGACAATCTGTCCTATAACACTGGGATAAGCTCTGGGTTCAGTTATACCCAGTATCTGTCTAGATGCATGTTCTATACTGTATTTATTTAATTTTTTTTAAAGAGAGAGCGGGACAATGAGAGAGAGAGAGAGAAAGAGAGAATCAATTTTATTTAGTTTTTTCATGTGGCTTTTGTTGCTCAGACACTTTGCTGCGTATGTGGTGCAGGGGTCTAACTCTTGCATGCCAGGCAAGCACCATAACCACTCAGCCACCACTCTAGCTCCCTGTATTTATTTTTTAAAATTTATTTTTATCTTTACTTTCTATAACAGATATAAATGTCTTCATATACATGTACATGTAGACATATATATATGCGTACATATGTAATGCAAGTCATATATATATATAAGATTGTAAATTTTCAAGAATTAAATGATTGCGTAAGTATTATTTGGTTTCTCAGGGGAGTAAGGAATAAGCTACTTTGTTGATTCCCCCACAGATCCCTCTCTTCTCCCTCTCTATTTCTCCCTCCCCCCTACATGTCTATGGTTCCCCTGGATTATGTGTTGCTTTGACTTTGATGGGTCTGTACTGCATTTATAAGTCACAGAGAAAAAATAAGAGCTAGAGGTAACCCATACAGAATGATCTAAGATGATAAGTAGCGAGAATTTCACTTCTTTTATAGCTTAAGAAGGCATAGTTTGGCTTACTATTATGACTTGTATGGATATGATTTCCTTGATTCAACAAAATATACAGAGTTCTAGTACACAATGTTTCTTGAATTACTGTTACCAAAATATTCAAAGCAACAGCTTTCAAACTGTTTCAAACTGTTTCGTATGAGTAATACAATTTAGAATTTTTTTAAGTATTAAAGTATTATATCTATTCCAAAAACAATCTTGGACACCAGAGCTGTGATGATTAAAAAAAAAAAAGGAAAGATGGAAAGCCATCTTAGTCCATTATTTGTTTTAATCAGCAATAGCAAATGAGATATGACCTGTTCCAGATATTTGGATTTCTTAATGTGTTGTAGTAAATAGATTGTTGTTCATATTATAGTAGATTGGACTCATTGCCTGGGGAAGAGAGACTGTGTTATAATTAAAATGTTGCCAGAGAGGTTACAAGAATGTTTTTACCCTGGTTCTTAAGTTCCTTTAACCAGAGAGTTCACTGAGTTTTGTAAATATTTTTTGTTTGTTTTCATTGAAGAAATGTCTCAAAGGGTTTGATGTTTTATTTCCTTTTCTGAGTGAAGCACTAGTATATTTCATATTATTTGTTGAAATATATAAAGTTTCTGGGACCAAGAGGATGTTAGTTCTATACTTCAAGGAAGAACCAATTAATGCAGAAGTGTGTAGTCAGATTTTCACAAATTTCAGAATATTGTCTATAAACACATCTCTAGAAAACTTTTAGTCCATTTTTGGGGAAAGTTTGCATTTAAAAAGTAGGTGGGAGCATATTTTCCTAATATCAAGCCTACTTTGACTTCCTATTTTAAACTTCCCACAAATCCTGTTTCTTTGCCAGGCAGTGGTAAGGAGAGTTAATCCAGGGTGAGAATTATCTTACTGTTCTGCCCATGTATCTCAGGGCTGGCTCAGGGCTCCTTCATGGCAGACAACTGGAACAGTGGAGATGTAACAAATAGGGATGAGCTAATGTGACAGGCACAGTGGAATCCAGTGCCAGGGCCTGGAGGGTGTACTTTGCTAATAGCAGTCCTTCCTGCTGAATGCTTTCCTGTGTTCCTCAGGTGCATGCCTTGCTGGACTTCCCATTGCAGTGCCACTGAGGTGGGCAATACTGTCTTCCAGAAGTCCATTCCACTTGTCTTCCTTTAGGTCTCTGAGAATCCAGAGGCCCACACTCAGCCACAGGGCACTCATCTATATCAAGATTTAAAGGACTCCATGCTGAGCATGGTACCAATCTTACCCAAAAGGCAGAGAGCAACATCTGCCTTTCTTCTGCCTTTGGTACAGTTTGCTCGTGTAGTGACCTCTCTTACCTTTGTCATTCAGCCTGTTCCCTGTGGAGTTTTTGAGGTTTACCTCTAGAATCCAGTTTTTCTCCCTAATATATATAAAGACCAAGTATTTTCCTTAATGACCTTGCCACTCAGCTTACACCAAGAGGGAAGAATTACCCTTATTTTCCCAGCATGTGTGTGTGTGTGTGTGTGTGTGTGTCCAGCTGTGGAGGGAGGCTTTATGTTAAAGTACTCCAAAAATTTGTCTACAGACTCAGCTGAGGAGTGGGTGGCAGGTTGAGAGTGGCAAATCTGGCTTTGCCACTGTCTTCGTAACCCTAACCTAGATCGTGCACCACCTCGTTTTGGAATGTGACCCCATTGTTTTCTTCTAGATCTTGAGGTAATAGCTGACTAGTTGAACACAGGAGTTATGATGTAAAATCCTTTTGCAGGCTTATTTGGTTTGAATTTTATTGTGAAGGCTGTGAGAGTCACTATTTAATTTTAGAGAGATGAATGAAATACATAGTATGTTTTAGGGAGTTCATTCTAGCAGCAGTGGAGGCAGTATATTAGAGGAAAAGAGTCAGATTTTACGGAGATTGTTTTAATCAACTATTTTGCTCCTGTGACTAAAAGATTTAACAAGAACAATTTGAGGAAGAAAAGTTTATTTGGGGGCTTAAGGTTTCAGGGGTCTCAGTCCATAGAAGGCTGACTCCATTCCATGGGGCTTGAGATGAGGCAGAATATCATGGTAAAGTGTGGTGGAGGAAGGCAGCTCAAAGCATCACAGGAGGAAGCAGAGAGAGAATCCACTGGCCAGATACAAAATATATACCCCAATCAGAACCCCAATGATCCACTTCCTCCAGCCACACCCTAAACTCACTGATTGGGCTAAGGCTCTCGTATCCCAATCATTTCACTTCTAAGACTTCTTGCATTGTCTCACACATGAGTTGTTAGGGGACACCTCATATCCACACCACAACAGAGATATTTCAGGACGCAGTTGCAGTCTTGTTGGTATTATATAATGAGTAATAACTGTGAGAAAAGGTAAAGTGGACTCAGGCTTCAGAGACATCAAGACATTAGACTCTCTTTGACTTGATTATTTATTATGTCAGGGAATAAGTGAGGGGAGATGTTGAGAAAAATTTCTACATTTCAGATTTAAGTGACTGTTTTAGTTAGCTTTTTCATCATTGTGATCAAAATACCCTTAAAAGATGAAATGTTTGTTTGAGACTCACAGTTTCAGAGGTTTCAGTTCAGAGATAGTCAACTCCTTTGCTCTGGGCCCAAAGTGAGGCAGCGCATCATGAGGGAAGTGGCCAGCAGAGGAAAGGTGCTGTGTTCATGGCAGGGTCAATAAACTGATGGGGGAAGGGGCCACAGTGAAGAGGCATCCCTTCAGGGGACTCCCCCAGTGAAACACCAACTCCATCCGCAGCTCACCTGCCTACAATTACCACTAAGCCATTCAAACTGAGTTGGACTAATTAAGTTAAAGTCCTCATAACCTAACGTTTACCTCTGAATATTTCTGCAATAGCAGGAGCTTTTAGGGGATCCTTCATATTCAGACCTTAACAGTAAGAAAAGGGAAAGTAATGCCATTAATCAAAATATATAGAACAGCAAGCTTGGATGAAATATGTGGGTCAAGGATCCTATTAGTTGAAGGTAACAACAGATATGTGTTTATATACATATATGCATGTGATCTACATTCACATTAGCTGCAAACTATGCAAATTCTTCTCAACTCATTTTTTTATGCCATTCTCCTAAAGATCTAAGTTGAGGGACTTTTCACAAAGAAATGCAGGAATCAAATGGCCTCCACTGCCACCACAGGCAAGTTTCTGGGGCTTTGAACAGGAAAACATATAATATTGTCTGTATATTTCCGTGGAGATGACTAGATCCCCCTAGATTATTACATGTATATTTTTAGCTAATGGTACTATACATAGAGCTGAAATAGGAACTTTATCATACATTATTATACTGGATGTTGAGAGGACAATTCAACAGAGTTGAGTAAGTACTTTTAAATGAATTCAATTTTGTTCACTATTGAAATGGTTACTCCCATTCAACTAATAATAAAGGCAAAGAAGGGTAGACATCAAGAGGCCTTAGTCTGGAAATCTTGTGAAACAACAATCAAATAGTCTAGTCAAGCCATAACTAAATATTAAATAAACTAAATAAAAAATATTTTTATTCTCTTAAATCAAGCAGATTGTCTGTTATTTTCATGTTTCTCTCTGAGACAATTTCTCAGAGGCACAAATAAATTCATCAGAAATGTTAGTCAATGACAAGGTTCATGTATACATTGTACTTAGATTGGCCTAAGCTTAGTTAAAAATATAGTGCTAAATTACCCAAAGCAGCTGTGGTAGTGACCATAATTCTTTGCTGCCACTCCTATCAAGAGATGGAATTTATTGCTCCATTTTTTTTAAAATTTGAGCTGGTCTTATAACTTACTTTGGCCAACAAAATTTGTGGGACCTGATGTAATATTTCTTACTTAGTTCAAGCATAAAGTGAATTCTGTGTGTGTGTGTTTTCTCTTCTTTACTGTTGACAACCAAGGGAACAAACTTAGGCTAACCTCCTGCATGATGAGAGAATGGCCCAGTTTTCCTTTCCCCAAGTGTCAGCTGACCAACAACCGTACATGCATGCTAGACCAGGGCCCAGCCATTGCACCAGTAGACTGCAAATACATACATGAAGCCAACTTAGATTTACAAAGTGTGGCCCAAATTGGCAGAATTACTTAGCTAACCTGAGCAATGATAAACGGCTATTGTTTTAAGTCACTAAATTTTGAAGTTTGGTAACACCAAACACTAACTGATAAAGGAAACATTTTTAATGAATTATTGCCAAACTTAATTTGCCCAAATATACTTTCTGAGGCATTTGCTAAGGTCTGACTGCAGATATTTAAATATCAACGTGAATCCGGGTCTAAGTCTGTTTTGTGCTACTATAACAGAATCTCACAGATGGAGTAATTCATAAAAATGGAAATTTATTTCACACAATTTGGTAGGCTGGGAATTTGAAGACAAGTAGTTAGCATATGGCAGTGCACTTCTTTCTGTGTCATATCTTGGTGGAAGGTAGGAGGGCACAAGAGTACAGCATGAACAGAGAAAGTAAATGGGGCAGAACCCCCCATTTATAATAAACTCATCCGATATTAATCTTCTCGCTCTGCCCTTGTGGCCTAATCATCTCTCATCAGGGCTCACTTCCCAACCCTGTTGTATTGGTGATCAACTTTCCATCCTATTGTTTTGGGGGGGTAAATTCAAATTACAGCATTCAGTTATCAGAATAATAGAAAATGCCAGTTACCATGTAAACAAAATATCCATGTTTTGAGAACAGTTGCAATTTTTATTTGTGTTTCATTTATATTTATTATAACTTATGCAGACACAGCAAAATTAATTGGGCTGTTTTCTTACTTCAGAATCTTAGAAAACTTATTTGATCATTCAAGAATATCAGTGGTATTAGTATTTTTAAAACAGAAAACGAAAGATAGTTTCCTTCATTGTTTGTCTTCATTTTTCAGCTTATCTAAAAATAGAATAAAGAACTTTTTGTCCACATTTACACTATGTTTTACTGCTGATGATAACTATTTTAAAATATCTTGCATTCTAAAATTAAATATTTTCAGATCAAGAATTAGGAAAAATCTATATCAATCATTCTCTCCATCTAAATTTTACATATGAAATTTAAGCACATTTTAAAATTCATAAATCAACCAATAGTGGATAATAAGATACTGTTTATTTTTGTGTTCTGCTGTCTGTCATTAGTAGTTTAGATTTAGCTAATTTCTACTGGGATCAGCAAAGAGCACACTATGACTAATTATCTAATCTATACCTCTAGGGTTTTGGGTCTGGTATCCTGTTCAATTAAAAATATTCACATGCAACAAAGATTTTCTGTAGCTTTTAAAAATGTTTTTGGTACACTGACTAATAAGCACAGTATGTTATTATATTGATATGTCTCGTTTGGAATGCTTCCAAAAACCAAGAGTTAGTATTAAAATGGTCATCCTATTTTTCAGTGGAAACATTATTATTTATTCATTATAAAAATGGAGATAGATGTCAACTGAATTCATTATATCATGATACTATTAACATTTAATAGAATTACTTTTAGAGGAATAATATGGTTGCAATAAGGATTTTATAACTAATTAGCACAAACACATCTGTGGGTATCTTTTCAAGGCTAAAATGAACAAAGATAAGATAAATATAATGTGGATATTCGTTTTTATTTATTTAAAAAACACAACTTACTCTGTTGCAGATACTCTCATAAATGGTTATGAATTTAATCCTTTAATCCTTATAATAACCCTAGAGATGCTAGCATGGTGTTCAAGTTACAAATGCAGAAAGTGAGAGAGAGACACAGAGAGATAGAGAGAGAGAAAGAGAGAGAGGAGAGGGACTAGGACAAAAAGAGTTAAAGAAACATAGCTAAATTTACATGATTAATAAATAGCAGAATGTGAAATTTAACACAGGTAGTCTGATTCTATCACCCACATTCTAATGATGATTCTAGAAAGTATTCTTACTTGCTGAGTTCATCCCTTATGGATAGTACTAGAAGCTTGATCTCATATTTCAGAAAGAGACAAACTTTCTTTTCTCAAACCATGAGATAATTTCCCTTTAATGGGTTATTTTTAGTAATTTTATGTCATCTTTTATATGATACTACTCTCACAATGCTCAGATTTGATTTTACTGAAATTAAAAAGCTGAAAGGGATGCCAGATATTAGATGGAGCCTGAAAATGGCTTCCAAATATCTGAGAACTTGGCCTAACCAATGCTAGATAGAAATTCTTCAGCACTTGAGTCATTAATTTTATCGATTTCCTATCTATAAACATAATGTATATAGATATATGTATCTATTTAAAGCTAAATTCCACAACATTAAAATCTTTCCAAATACTGAATATTCATTCCTGTTGCCTCAAACTCAGAGTGAAGCAACAGATGGAGGGGAGGACACAGAGATTTGCCAGGGGTTCTTTGCTAATTATCCTGTGTAGGCACCAGCGCTGTATGTAAATTGTCAGTTGTATATTATATTTATCACTAATGTCATCCTTTATCTGCAGGCTATTTTCAGAAGCTAGGTGCTTGCCCAAACTATTAACCACTTCATTTAGTTCAAAGTGGAAAGGGGGCTTTTATGGGTACAAATGTATGTAGGTGGAAGTCAAATTCATAATTTAGTAATGCATCATGAATCCTTAACTTTCTCATTTGAATATTCTCGTTGCAGGCAAATATAGGTTCTCATGTAAAAGTATTGCCATAAAATATTATCTGCTGGAAATAAAAAATTATTCTAATATGGAATAGCAACAAGATATTATTTCTCAGTCAACTTTTAGCTATATTTTTCCTCAGGGCAGTATTGCATGCTGTCATTATAAAATATTTTGACAGAATATAATTTCTGTAAACCTCAATGCTGCAAGGGATTTTTTTTAGACAAACTCAACTTTATTGTGGAAAATAAAATTGACTGTTTTAAACATAGAAAGTTATGTATACTGAAAGAAAATATGACTAATATATAGACAAAAACAATACAGTTTCAGTTGTAACATAATTTCTGCAATATCCTATTAAGAATACATCCAAATTTTATCTGCTAACATGGAAAATGTAGAGAGATGATGGCTGGAAATATCAATGTAGACATCATTTAGCAATTTTTGGAACCAAGAGGATTATATTAAATAGCAAAAGAAATCACGTTATGGGATACCAGACATTTTGACAAGAGTTTCAACACTCAGATGGGTAAAAGTAAGAGTTAAAAGGAATGAATTTGGGTGGCACTTTAACAGTGGGTGGAGGGATGTCTGTCTGTGCTGCTGTGTGACAGGAACAGCCCCATGTACTTGACTGTGACTTCTCTCCTTACCTGGACCTTTGAGGACAAAGTGAGGTAAAGAGTGTGAAGGATGCTTACTTCTAGGAGATTATATATCACAAATACTAAGGGAGAAGCTAAACAGATTATCAGTACTTCAGGACATGGATGTTACTCCCTGGAAATACCTGTAGGGAACACAGATCTGCTGTGGCATGTCCAGAGCCAGGGGGACTTATTCCATGGGCTTATGAACTGAAAGTCTGCCAGAGCAGCCGGTACCACTAATTTAGATTTGCTACACTATGCAGGAAAGAAAACAAAATGCAAGTTGTGTTATCATCTCCATTTCAGGTAAAAACCTAAAGAAAGAATTTAAATCAGCAATGAAGAAAAGTGAAAGACAAGGAAATGGACCTGAATGGAAAGTTTACAAAAGGGGAGGTTCTCCTGATTTAAACATTAGGTAGTGGATACATGTACTGAAACATTACATCACACCCTGTTAATATGCTTTTATTTATCAGTTAAAATAAGTTGGGCATGGTGGCAAGCACCTGTAATCCCAGGTACTCAGGAGGCTGAGTCAGGAGGAGGATCACAAATTGAAGGCCAGCCTGGGCAACTTAGCAAGATCCTGTTTCAAAAAAAATAAACAGATAAAAAATTAAAAAAATAAATGTTTTAATTAATTGTTTTAATTAAAAATGGCTGAGGGTGATAGCTCGCTGTTAGAATACTTCCCTTGCTTGTGTAAGGCCCTAGGTTTAATCCCCAATATAGCAAATTTTTTAAAATTAAATATTAATTTTAAATAGAGAGGGAGACAGATTACTATGATCCAAATAAATGCAAGTTAAAACATGGATGATATTTTTTCTTTGCCCATCAAAATAGAAATAATTTTTAAGAGGATGCATTAACATAGTAAAGGTGGGATGGTGCAATGGTCCTGCAATATGACTCACTGACCCATGGGGAGCTCCAAGAACTTTACCGAAAGGCCACATGGCCAAAGTGTTTCCCTAACAACACTAAAACATGATTTGGCTTTATAATCTCATCCTTTCACAGATACACAGTAAAGTTTTCCAGAACTTCTGTATGTACGATGGGTGATCACTCTGATAGTTAATAAAATGTGTGCTTACATGTTTATATGTTTTACTAGCATGAATTGCTAACTTGATGAATATAGATAGTACTGATTTTCAAAAACAAGGGCTCTCTGAGATCCTCTAAAAGTTTCAAGAATGAAAAGGGGTTGGAAGCCATAAAGATTGAGGGCTATTTGTGTGATGTAGTTGCAATGATCAAACAATCTTTTGGAGACAGTAAACGACTTCAACTGAATCAGGGACCTTAAAAGTGATCATATCACCAACCTAGTACTTTTACCTCTAGCAATCAAGTCTAAAGTAATTACCAAAATGTAGATCAAACATTATTAGTAATAATAAACATCACAATATTGAAATAGCAAAATACTAGAATTATCAGAAAAAAAGAAATCTTTTAATAATTGCTAGTAACTCTGGAGAAATCAAATTTTCATAATTGGGTTATGCAAGGATATTAGATATTTGTTCATTTAAGGAATGATTTCCAACCAACAGTATTCTTAAAAAAATTATGCCTAAAAAAATGATTGTGGTTTGTTTGCCTACACAAGGGGTGTCCTACAGAGTATGCCCTTTTCAGGAAAGATCCCTGGAGCCTACAACAGCTTAAACAGTGGCTATTCTGTGATATTTTATAGGCAACTAAGTTTTAAATAATCTTGTACCTAGGCTTGGTGGTACATGCCTGAAATCTCAGCAACTTGAGAGGCTGAGGAAGGAGGTTTGCAATTTAAAGGCCAGTCTCAGCAACTTAGTGAGACCCTGTCTCAATATAAAAAATAAAAAGTAAAAAGGGCTGAGGATGTAGCTCAATGGTTAAGCACCCCTGGGTTCAACCTCTGCCAATAGGGTACTAAGCTGGTCCTACCTAATCAATTTGTTATATTAAATGAGATGTTACATCTAGCATTTGGTATGAAGCTTGGTATGTTGACAATAACTACTAGCCATTGTAAATATTTATGTTAAATATTGGAAAGTAAACTTGAGAATATTCACTCATTTGATAAAGGTTTATTAAACACCAATCATGTACAATGAACAAAATAAACCAGTCCATGTTTTGGAACACACATTAAATGTATTTCTCTTTGGATGTTTGAGTTATAATTTTTTTCCTATCAATATTATCATTTATTTCAAACTTCCTACAATGAGGAGTATTAATTTTAGCCAAAACTAAAAATAAACTAAATAGGTAAAATGTGAGTGACTTCTGTTGTTGATCAATTTTTTTATTTCATAAGTTAAGAAAACAGGTTTGTGAAGGGACTATGTGGCTTTTCAGAAAAAGAAAGATATTTTCTAAGAATTACGATTATCAATAATACAATATCCAGTTATCTAGCCTTCATAAATATTTCCCTTCTGAATTTCTACCTCTGAGAGAAACTAAAATATACCAAAAGTGTTGGTGCACCACTGAAATAAAGGAGCTCTGTGTTTGTCAGCTTTTTATCACTGTGACAAAAATATCTGACATAGACAGCATGGGGGAGGGTAACTTTTTTTTTTTTTTCCTCATAGTTTCAAGGTTTCAGTTCATGGTCAGCTGGTTGCATTGTTCTGGGCCCAAGGTAGGCAGAATATCATGGAGGAAGGACGTTGTGGAAGAAAGCTACTTAGCTCCTTGCAGCCTGCAGGAAAAGACAGAGAAAGAGGAAGGGGCCAGGGACAAGATATAGTCACAAAGGGCATATTCCCAGTGACCTGCTTTCTCCGACCATGCCCCTCTTTACAGGTTTCACCATCTTCCTGTAAGTCCCTCAGCTATCAGTAAATTAACCTACCACCAAGGTCAGAGCCCTCATGATATGATAAAATCATTACCAAAGCTGACCTCCAGACATTGCTGTATTGAGGATCAAGCCTTCAACACTGATTTTTGGAGTACATTTCAGACCCAAATCGTAACAAGCTCCCTTTAAATATGCAGTACTTCTTTAGAGGGAGTAATGGGAGCTCCCCAAGGTGGGAAGGGACTGGAGGCACCAAGAAAACTAGCTTCTGTGTAGTTTGCTTTTGTAATCTGATATCCTAATTATCTGAGCATGAAATCATGAAAGGGATAACATTGACAATATCCAAAAATAAAATAAACACCAAAACTAGAAAACACAAAATCCTGAGAATCCAAGAAAGTAGAAGACTTCTTCAATGAAAATTGTAAAACCTGGATAAAAGAAATTAAAGGATGCATATATACACCTCCACCTCCCACCCCACATGGCAAGACTTCATTGTTCATGGATTGGAAGAATAAATATTGTTAAAATGTCCATACCACCTGAAGTGATTTACAGATTCAATGCAATTCTCATTAAAATGTCAATGGTGACCTTCATAAAGCTAGGGAAAAAATCATAAAATTCATGTGGAAGCATCAAAAGAGTCCACATAGTCAAATCAATCTCAAGCCAAAAGAATAAAGATGGAGGCATTACACTGACTTTAATATATGCTACAAGGATATAGTAATTACAGCAGCATGTTATTGACATAAAAACAGATGCAGAGACTAATGGAACAGAAAAGAGTGCCCAGAGATAACCCCATGCATTTTCAGACAATTGATTCTCCACAAAGGCAAAAGTAAAAACAACAAAACCAAAAGCATCAGAGAAAGATGATCTTTAGTAAAGTGTGCTTGGAAAGCTGGATATTCACATGTAGAAGATGGAAAATCAAATCCTACTTTTCATTCTATACAAAAGTAAACTCAAACTGGATCAAAGACCTAAATATAAGGCTGAACACTGTGAAACCACTAGAGGAAAGCACAGGAGAAACACTTCAACACTGTGTAGACAGGAACATGTTTCTGGATAAGACCCTCAAAGCATGTGAAACAACCAAAAATAGACAAGTGTAATTACAGCAAACTAAGCAGCTTTCCCCTGCAAAAACAAAACAAAACAAAACAATCAACAGAGAGAAAAGACAACCTACAGAATAGGAGAAAAGCATTTACAAACTAAGCATCTGAAAATTGGTTTGTATCCAGAATATATATAGGAATTAGAAAACCAATAACAAAAATAGAGTGTATTTTAGGGGCTGTGACTAGATACTTCTCAAAAGAAGAAATTCAATGGCCAAAAAATTGGTGAAAAGATAACGCTCAACTTCTTTAGCCCTCAGGGAAATGCAAGTCACAGTGATATATCATCTCACTCATTTAGATTGGCTAATGTTAAAGAGACAAAAACAACAAATTCTATGTAAAGAAAAAGGAATTCTTAGACACTATGGGTGGGAATGTAAATTAGTATAGTCACTAAAGAGAACAGTATAGGTGTTCCTCAAAATGCTCAAACAGATTTACTGTGCATGATCCACCCATTCCACTTCTGAGTCTATAACCAAAAAATAAAAAAAAAACAATATCAGCATATCAAAGAGATACCTGTGTGCCCATGTTTATTGAAGCTCTATTTACAATAGTTAAATGTAGAGTTGATGTAGAGCCCATCAGTGGAGAAATGGCTAAGGGAAACATGTTATATGTACACAGTGGATTACTACTAACTACAGAAAGAATAATATGGTATCATTTGAGCAAAATGGACGGAATTGAAGGACATTGTGTTAAGTGAAAGAAGCCAGATGCAGAAAGACAAATACCACAGTTCTCTCTCACATGAGGATGTTTAAAAAAGTTGATTGGATTATATAATAGAGGTTATTAGAGGCTGGAAGAAGAAGCGGTTGGACAACGGGTACCAAAACACAGAAGTAATAAGTTTTAGAGTTCTAGAGCATTTAGAGTACTTGTCATATACTTATGAAAATTGGAAGTAAGGAGCTTGAAGACTGTAAACACAGTAATGCTAAGGAGTTACAAATGCTAATTGTCCTAATTTAATTAGTACATATGGAATGCATATATTGAAATATCACACTGTACCCCATTAATATATACAATTAATGTATATTAACAAAAATTTATAAAATAATGTTTAAGGATATGTAAATGTCAACCACCATGATTTAATCATCAAACACCATGAATATCATGTTATCACAGCATATTGCATAAATTAATATAATTAAACTAATAATAAAAATAAAATAATGTGCTTTGTAATTAAAATGTAGTCTTGTAAGTGGAATCAAGTAAAAATGGCATTAAGTGAAAAATCATGTTTTATAATTTTATAACTATATTTTATAAATTATATTCTAATTATATAAAAGTCAAATCATAGGAAAATTTACATAAATTCTAAATGGGCTAATATGTAGAAGATTATAGTCCAGCAAGACATTAATAAATGATAAAATATCACTATAAACACTTGACATAGAAGAAGATAAATTCAGTTAGTAAGCATATAAAATACCTTGATCCTCATTAGTAAAAAGAGAAAATTATTTTTTTAAATAATAAATTTTAACCAAATAAAAGTCTAACACTATTAATACACTTTGTGTATGATAAGGGGTAAAATGTTTATCTAACACATTTTACATTATTAAATCCATTTGGCAAAGCAATTTAGTCTTGAGTTAAAAATATTTTAATCACCTTACCCAATAATCTTCAAAAATTCATTGCTTGAGGAGAAAAAAAAATCTCAATATATAGTTAATAAACAACTGAAGAAAAGGTACTTATTTTAGAGAGCTTATGCATTTTGCCTTTGTCAAATGACAAGAGAATTTCCAATTTTGCCTATTTTTACTCATTTAATTTGCCTTTATTTCAAATTAATACTCCAGTTATTTATTTAATTTTTCTAATGAATAATATTAAAAATATAATTACATTTTTATTTTATGTGCATCAAAATTATGTAAAAATTTTAATCCAGAAACCATATTATAGCCCAAATTGCTTCTTAGTGTCATTTTTAATGATCATGAGTATATTTCTAGACTACATGGTAAACTTACTGGCACAAAATAGGGCACAGAATTCCTTTTATTTATCATTAAACTGTGCCAAACCAGGTACTTTACAAGGAGAAAACATGTAATACATCTTTGTTGACTAATGTATGAAGAAATAACTTCTAAATATTAATCTTTTCCATTTGGAAATTTTACTTTTAATTTTCTTTAAGGATGCATTCTTTGTATTTGAGATTGACTGTTTCTTTTTAAATATATTCAGACCCTAAGGGATTATTTCCATCTAATTTTATTCAGATGGTTCCAATCTTAAAAACAAACACAATCTTTCAAGTCATCTACCGTTACTAATTTTTGGCCATTTTCCATATTTCTTTTTCTTTGTCTTAACGTCTAGGATATTTTATGCTTAATCTTTTCTAAACCACAGTTTTGGTGACGATGAATTGGGAGGGACTTCAGATAGTCCATAATCTAAATTTTTAGACATAGTAACTGAGTATGAAATAATTTGCTGGGAGTTACACCAGTAGCTTGCTGCAACACCAGGACTAGAACTCATATTTAAGCTGTAATGCTTCAGTCCTCTTCCCATTGTAATCCTAAATTTGGAGTTTTAGTTTTCTCTGATTTTTCCCCTTTTAATCATTCCTTTAAGAACCATAGACTGAGAGTGTGCTTTTGCCAGGCCTGTGTGGCTCACCTGTGTTAAACAAGAACACACGCAAAGAATAGCATCCGATTTGCATGGTGCCCTGGCACTTAGGGTTATGGAAATGTGCTCTCCCTCAGTGCAATCCTCCTCAACTCTTCTCAGATTTGTTGTTTTATGTCTTAAGCTGATTCTGTCTTGTACTCAACATTGAGTTCCTTCACTATTTTTTAAAATATAGCCATCCCTTGAGAAACTTGATTAATTCATATTGCTCAAATTATCACTTAGTGCAAATGACATATGGTTTCATTCTGTTTCTAGTCTCTCTGGTTTGGAACATATTTTTTAAACACTACTAGATTTCTTATTTTGGAATCCTTTTAATGCTTTGACATTAAACCTAGGCATTAAAAAATGAAGCCGTGTTAATTGAGAGTGGTAATCAGGATGTCACCACTGGGTGCTATTTCATGTGAGTTAATGTAACTCAATTATGTCTAGCATCCTTAGAAAGGACCCTTAACAATGAGCTATTGTTTTAATTTTATATTATTTCTACATAAAACTGTGCTCTTTGTAAAATAGATGTGTTTAATGTTTTCAAAATATAAAAAATACTTCATTGATACTACAGCTGATGCTAGTGTTTACCAACATTCTTGAGATCTTTACTTTTAAGACCAATCATTTTAAAAGAATATTTTGATGTTTTAAATGTATATATGCCTTATACTATTAGTGTCTTCTTTTAATTATTTAAAGAAATCCATTTGCTCTTACATGAGAATTCAATTCAGTATTTCAAAAATTGACAATCAGTAGGAGCAATAAAAATAATTATTTTTAATAATTAATAATACTAGCTAATGTCCCTAACATGCTCATTTTAAAAACTGGTATGTAAATCTAAGCATACTCTATTCAAAATTCATTTTCTCCTGCCTAACAGTGACTCTAGCTTTGAGTTAGTTTCTATGGAGTATAAAACTGGAGCTAAGGGTAGAAATATCAGAGCAGTTGAGGGCTTTTCAAAGAAATAGTGAGTTCACTGTAATGAAAGCCATTAAGACAATGCTACCTCAGTAGAATGCTCAGCAACCTGCAACATTAAAACCAGCAAGGAAAAATTGAGTGGTGCATACCAAATCTGCTTTTGCAATTCTGGAAAATGTAAATTTACATAAAATGTAAATCTTGTCTTTTCATTATGTGACTCTCTATTCACATGTCTCATATTCCATGTTGACGTGAGTTTGTCATAATTAGTTTAGAAAATTCATTTGGGCATATAAATTCCTAGTCAAGCACTAGCACTTAGACTCCTACGAGTGGATAATTTTTTATTTGTTTGGTTTTTAGAACTGGGCATTTGTTTGCTTTCTCATTGATCACTATCTCTCAGTCTTCTCCACTTCACTCCTCTATTTGCTATGTGTTGGACTTGGTCTCTCTCCTTGCCCCCTGCCAACCAACATAGTGTTTTTTGACTCTGTCTCTTCAAAGATTGGCTTATTTCTTAAAATTAGCCTATTGGACAGATACTTTGATGTAGTTCTTGGGTAATGTATCAGTTTTGAAACATTCAACTGCAAATTACAGAATATACCAACTTACACTATTTTATGCATGAAGGAATCAGAAAATTATTTCTCATAATCCAGGTCCACATATGGAGTGTGGCATTAGCCAGTATCATCAGATGCTCAATTGTGTTAAGTACTTACTTTCTCATCCTCAGTGTCAATGTCACACCAAGGCAAAGTTCCTTTGTGCTTGCATAGCAAAGGATGTGACTATAACATTTTTTTTTAAAAGAGAGGGATGGTGAGAGAGAGTGAGAAAGACAAAGAGAGAAATATATTCTTTTTAATTTAGTTTTCCATGCAGCTTTCGTTGCTCTGAGGCTTTGTTGTGTATGTGGTGCTAGGGTTTGAACTCGTGTACTCGTGCATGCTGGGCAAGTGCCATAACCACCAAGCCACTGCTCCAGCCCCATGACTAGAACTTTTTTAAAAAGGAAACTTTCTCAAATATCTTCAGCTGAATTCTTAGGTTTCACAATCTAGGTTGGATATTGGATATGGGATGGTCATGTTCAGTTTAGAAAATTCTTTTGTGCATATGGAATCCTTAAAGGAGACACTATTTGACTAGTTCAGACAGAATTCCCTATGCCTAGACATTTCCTGGCACAAAGCAGGGGTTCACCATATAAACTTGAATAAATGTTCATATCCTCATGACTACTCCATTTGGTAACTATGAGACTTACAGGTGATAATGCTCCCAGCAAGTAAGCTGAAGAACTGTCTGTTATCTACCTCTTTTCTCACCTCCATCAGAACCCTAAATATATACTCAAACCAGCCTTGATGCCTAGATCAGTCTGGATGGAAGTGTTTAAGCTACTTCTTCTTTTCTATTTAACTCCTTCATCAATATAATAGAATTTATAATACCTAACAAAAGATGGATTATGAGCATGAGAAAAAATACACGCAGAGCTCTTGACACAGTCCCAGGCAAACAAAAGGAACTCGGTAAATGTTGCTGCTTTCTGAGTTCTTTATCAATGGACTAACCAGGATCACAATACCTCCTTAGGTTCAATGCTGAGCCACTACTCAGATATGTGGCAAATCTGACCAAGACTAATTCTCAGGGCTGACATTTGGACCTCCCAATATTTCAGGCCTTGTGTAGTGTCCTTGTTCTGAAGGTGTTTTTGGAACCAGACTGTCTATAGCTTCAGTCCTAGCTGTACATGTACCCTGGTCCCAGCTTATGATTTGGTTTACATTTTAATCCATACTCTCATTTCCCAGTCAATTCCTTAGTTGTCCCAGAATGTCAACTTGCTTTGATCGTAGGAGCTCCCTTAGGTGGGAGCTCCCTCTGTCAGAAATAAGTTGATGTTTTTGGGCTCCTGTATTCAAGGACTAAGTAGGACAAGCAGACGACCAGTATGTCTTAATGCCTAAGTGGACATTCAAGCGATATTTAGTTAGAGTGATCATTATATGTGTGTCTATTGTGCTATTAAATATCATTTCTAAAGCTTCAAACCTCAAATCTAGGTGTAAACTGAGAAGCACCATACATTGTGACTCTGGGCATTACGTACCCTTGCTCAATGGCTAACAAAAGTCAAACCCAATCATCCCTCTGAGATATTTTAACACCAATTGTGAGCTTTATCTCTCTTTCTCAGGCATACACAGCCATGTTTTTTCCTGTTTTGCATACTGAATATTATCCAGTGTTCTTTCAAATGTGCATAGGTTTTAAGTCCTAGACTTTCCTTCTCCTGTATTATTTTTTAAGATAAAATGTTTGAATAAATATGGAAGAAAGTTATTAAAAAGGATAGAGGGAAAGCTAAAAAGAGGATTATGCTTACAGTTTTAAAACTTGCAGTGTGTATTGTTAATTATGATGGGTAATCTCCAATTCAAGATGGTTTTAAATGATTTCTTTCATTAATGCCTCTCTTACAGATTTCTTTTTGGTAGTAAAGATCATCCTGAAAAAAGAAGTTCTGCTTATCTTAGTTCCAAATAGGTGAGCTTTTCTTTCTGAATAGAGGAGAGAACTTTGAGATGTGCCGTGATGACTATCTGATTGGCACATCCCATGCACAGTCCTAATGACAGGAATAGTTTAAATATCTTCTCCATTCACAGCATCTGGTGCACTCATTTGTAATTTCTGCACCCCTCTCCATCTCCTTTTATTTCCCCTAATCATTGTGTAAGGAGTAAATTTCCTTTGTCTAAATTATTTTTTGAATTGAAATGGGTTGTAATAGTTGTGGGAAAGCTGCAGGTATATTTCCCCATATGTCATGAGAATGCTTCGTTTTTTCATCTTTGCATTTTCCTTATTATGAAAAACAATTTAAAATGATGAGGCCCTGACTCTACTTCTTCTATTGCCTACTAAAAGGTCAAATAAAAGCACACATATTAAGCTGACAGAGAAGCATGTATTTGTATACATGCTGGCATGTTTCAATTATATATATCTGCTTCTGTAGCTGAATCTATTTGTATATGTAAGCATATTTTTGAGTGTGTGTGTGTGTGTGTGTGTGTGTTAATGAGTTTGCCTCTATATATAATTGTAAGTCTATATTATCGTTTAGAATAAGCACTTTGTGGAGTAAAGGGAGTCTTCCTTTGTTAATTAATGAATCCCAAATAACCAATCACTGACTCACGTACCTTTAATAAGAAAACAATGCCATCAATGCTTTATAAAATATTTTGGAAATTCCATCAATGCTCTAATTAAAAATAAACAAACAAAAAAATCAAGAAATTTGTGACATCCCCAGTCTTGTCCACCAGAGCTTAACAATACGTCCAAGACAAAATCCACTGCCATCAGCCTCTAGCGCACTCTGACCCTTATGACATCTGGGGACCTGAGATTCTCTGGAGAGTGAGCGACTTCCTCATACTTTCATGTAGAAGACTGGAAATGGTTTGGGGCATACCTGGCACTGTGCTTACTGAGAAAATGAAATCCCATAAGAGAGCTTTCTGTTTAAGTACAGAAATTTTTTCTATTTAATTACAAATTAAAATATCAAAGTCAGCTCTCACTTAGAGGTTAGATATCCCTAAAACACTATTAAATTTATAAAGAAATAAACTAATATGTACAAACAAAGCATTTATATCTTTGAGTAACTGAATATTTCTTAAAAATGGGTATGGACTTCAGAATATTCCAGAACTAATTATTTGAAAGAAAAAAAGAGTCAATGTCAAAAGTCTAAGAGTAACATTTTAAAAGAAGAGCTGAGAAAAATATTCAACATGAGAGAAAACTGGAGCATCTGGTGCCAGTTGAAAAGAAAAAAAATGAAGTTGGTGAATATGTGAATATCAATGCTTTTCATTCAGTACTCTCATTTCTAACTTTAATGTACACACATAATTCTGATTAGAATAATAATCAAACTTTAGTTTGATTTTGTATCTGAGACAATGTTAGTGACTTTTACTGCTGGGAATGTAATTGGTAATCTCAAATGTAATTTTTTGTCTTCAATATAGGAAACTGGACTATTTAAATATCTATTTCTTGCTCACTCACTGCTCAGTTATTAATTTTATTGCAGAAGTCAATCCATTTTCGGTTCTACAGATATCGAATGGTCCAGATGACAGCAAGCCTGCATTCCTGACCTACAGCAACTACACCCTTTTTCTTTTATGGCTGAGGGTATGTCTGAGCACTCCATACAAAATTCAACTGGAACCAATCTTCAGTTGGCTCTCTGCTCTTGACTTTAGTAACATACCCCAATTCCAAAGCAACACTGACATGTGGAAGATTAGCATGAAGGTGAGAGGGAGGAAAGAAATCCATGCAGTAAAGCCCGAAACTTTTGTGTGTGTTGAATATTTCATGGATAACTGCATATGGGATTGTGTGTAACATCTGGTTCTTTTTTTCACTGAAATCATGTGCAATGCTTTTTTTTCTACTTAAGAGCAGATTTTCTATTGTTTCATAAATAATTTTGCATTTGTACCAAAGGCATTTCTATTAGTTCAATATGGGGGTAATAAAAGTATTCTGAGGAATGGATGTGGCCATATTGTTTATTGATCTCTCCACTTATTGGCTTTATGTTCATCTTTTGCCAACTACCACATTAAGTATTTTTTTTTTCATTTTGTATCCATCTGGACACAGATATTAGATACTGAAGGAGGCCCTACTATTCATGTCTTTTTTTGGAAGGCAGTAGATAGATGGGGGAGAAACAGAATTTAAAGACTTTTTTTTTTTTTTGTAAAGCAGGAACATATATATGTAAATGATTTTACTGCTGCCTCCACTAAGCAGAGCAACAGCTTTGTTGTGAGAATCTGAGACTCAACAGCAATTATGCACTAGCAGAATGAATCAGTTTCATTTTGGAGCTGCAGCTTTGTCACTTAGAATGGACCTGAAGTACTTTTGAATGTGTGGGGAGAAAAACATGAAACTCAACTTGTTTTAAATGGAAAGACTTAGGCTTTTTTTTTTTTTAATTTTGTGATAACCATGAGTTCTTTTTTGTACTTCCAATCTGAATTCCCATTATGATTCAGGATGAAGACCTGAATTTGATGATCCTTTTCCATGATGGAGCTGAAGGTACTCTGAAGGTGCCAACAATCTTACTCTAACTGCACACCTCTAGAAGGTGCCAGCCCGGATGGTCTACCTTTACACTAAACTTCTCTTCTGCCCCATTGTTAAGCCAAAATCAGCACACCTGAAACTGATGTGGACATTTTCCAATGTTTAGACCTTGCTTCTTCTTTTTTTTTCCTACCAGAGATTGAACCCAGGAGTGCTTAACCACTGAGCCACATCCCCAGCCATTTTTTTTTTTTTTTTGAGTCAGGGCTTTGCTAAATTGCTGAGACTGGCCTTGAACTTGCCATCCTTCTGCCCAGCCTCCTATGCTGGGATTACAGGTGTGCACCACCAGGTCCAGCTTTGACTTTTGCTTACTTCTAATGATTGCTCATTTCTTCACTGTTCCTGCTGCTGCCACACTATATCACTTTATAGTTTAACATATCCCTTGGCTTCCTTGTAGATGTGTTAGCTCCAATATCTTCTTATTGGATCAGAAAACTAGTGTATTAACTAATAGACTTTAAAATCATCACAGGAGTATGTATTTTTTAATATGTACCTTGCCTACTAAATATTTTCAGGGTGATTCCTTGTATCATAGTGACTCTTAAACTTAACATTAAGTTTTACACATCCCAGGCAAATTTTTACCTAATTGGGTATTTCTTTGTCACTGTGAAATGTTCTTGTAGAGGCTTCCTAGTTTGGAAAGCAATTGCTACTTTTGAGCTAGATGATATTCTAGTCCCTTCCAGAATTATACTCCCACGAGTCACAACCCTTTGTCCTTAATTTCCATCATAACACAACATGAATTCCTATGCTTTTGTTTAATTAATCTTCACAGTTGTCATGATATGTTTGGGTGTGCTTTCCGTGTATCCAAGAGCAGCTTGTTAAGTCCATTTTAAATTCCACCTCATTCATGCATTCTTTCCTGGTCACCTAATTCCACCCTTTTAAATTTGTGTAACAAGGTCCAAGACACTTATTTAGCATTATAATTTGTTGGCATGAGTTGTTATTTGTTTTTCTATTGATTTATGCATTTTATTAGACTCCAAAATTCTGAATAAAAGGAACACGTCTTCTTCTATCACTTTTTTCTGTTTTTCTATCACTTTGTTAATCCCCATTTTGTACAAATACATCTCACCATGCTTATTATAAATATCACTAAATTATTGTGGAGGAGGGGAGAAAGAGTTAATATTTTTTTTTCATCTGGTTTTTGTTTTACCTCCAGTTAGTTGTGTATGTGGTGCTAGGGATCGAACCCAGGTCCTTGAGCATGTTTGGTAAACGCTCTACCTCTGTACCACCTCTCCAGCCCCCACTAAATGTTTTCGATGTGTTAGCGATCATTTATTTTCACCACTTGTGCGATTCCTCATTAGGTGTCAATGTCCTGTCAAATCCACCTGCTGTACAAAATGTTGCCTGACTATAAAGCCTTAGTAATTTCTATGTTCTCTGAAATTCTCGTCATATATTTAGCCATCTCACTTTATCTTCTACTCACAATTAAATTATGAGCAATCTCTTTCCTTCTTTTAAAATTTTTGAGCACATAGGAAGGGCTTATATTGAATATTTATAATTGACAGGTAATCCTCTGAAAACACCTAAATATTTTTTCCAGATCTCAAATCTGTAGAGAAATGAAATATTGTGCTCTGGTAGAAGAGGATCATGGATATATCTGGAAACTAACAGTAGTGTATATGTGACCATAGAGTGTGCTCTACTTCTCCAAGTAATCATGTCTGCTAAATGTGTATTTGGATAATGCAAAAACAATTTTCCAAACAGATGGAAGATTGAGTGAGGGGACTTATTTCCACTACAGTATACTACTTCATGTACTGTGCACCTATATATTGCTTCTAGGTATACTAACTTGAAACCTATTTACCAAGCTAACCAGAAGCCTGTATTGAGATAAGACAGTTCAACAACCATAGGACACGCTGCCAGATTAGCAGACTCCATCATTGCAGTCCCAGGCATCACAATGACTAGACACACATTTTTGCATGACTTCATTCACTATTTGGTGCCAAAGAAAGACAACAGAAGGAAAGATCCCGTGTAGACAGCTATGCCAAATGGATGTGGCGCCACTGCTACCCAGGAGTGTCAGCCCCAGTAAACCAGGCTTTGGAGACAGCCAAAGGGTGGGCCAGCCCAACATAAATATAGATAATATTTGTGGTTTGACTCCCACACAGTTATGCAGAGGGCTTTATGGATTGGCTTACAATTTGATCTGGTATTTTTAAAATTACTAAGGCATAAATAAAAAACATGACCTAAATGCATAAATAAAGGTCTCTGTCCACCATGTGCTTGAAAAATATCTCAGGGTCTTAGGACTAAAATAAACAGGATTTCTACCATGTGTTAAAATTATTGAATTTTGCCCAATTCAAAATTAGGCATAGAAAAAAATATTTACTAGGACAGTTAACTTTTTTTCCCTTCTCCTCTCACTGTAGCTACAGGGCAAAGAGAGGCGAGATCAGCAATTATCTCTGGTGCTTTTAATTGATACAAGAAGTCAAGTGAGCTAACTCATTGTAGTAAGTCAGCTTCACTACTTTTTCCAACACTCCTGTGGAGAGAATTTGTATATTGAAAATAATTACTTGAACTCTTCTTTTCATTTTTATGCTATAAATATAATCATTAGATTTTCTTATTGTTTTAGGTAGAAAAGTTTATAAATATGAAAAAACAATGAACTAAAAACCATCTCCATGTACAGATGGAATTAAAGATTCTTAAGTTTTAAACTTTGAAAGACATAGAAAGGTCTTTCAAGGAACATATAAAATATACATGTATCAAATTATACCCTATTCTATAAATATGTAGAGATATTATGTGTCAATTAAAAAATAGCTGGGTGCCCATAATCCCAGTGGCTTGGGAGGCTGAATCAGGAGAATGGTAAGTTCAAAGGTAGCCTTAGCAAGTTAACAAGACCCTGTCTCAAAATGGCTGAGGACATGGCTCCCTGGTTAAGCACCTTTGAGCTCAATCTCTGGTACTAATAAATAATTAATTAATTAAAATTAAAAAATCATACTATAAAATAAAATATGGCACTATTTTAAAACATTGTATTGGGGGATTTATTTCAAAAACTAAGTAAATGATAAAATGATATAAAATAAAATAAAGTGAGAGATAAAGCACAGGCATCAATTAATTATGGTTTCCTAAAAAGGATAAGTCTATCAGTTGGTATTTATGAGTTTGTTTTGCACTAAGAGAGTGAGGTAATTCTTTTTTCTTCTTCTTCTTCTTTTTTTTTTTTTTTAAAGAGAGAGGACAGTGAGAGAGACAGAGAAAGAGAGAAACAACTTTATTTAGGTTTTCACATGGCGTTAGTTGCTCCAACACTCAGTTGTGTACGTGGTGCTGGGGTTTGAACCCGGATCCTCATGCTTGCCAGGCAAGCACCAAAACCGCTGAGCCACCGCTCAGCCCCCGAGCTAATTCTTTCTCATGAAGAATTTAGAACTATGTATATGATTGCTGCGAAGCAGAATTACATTTTTTTTTCTACAAAATTACAGGTAGTTGGATCACATAGAACATCTTCACAGCTACTATCTGCCTAGCAGATTTCATGTTTTGATATCTCTACCTAAAAAGATATGCCACTTCTTTTTTTTGATGGTAATTGATCTGCACACTATATCCTTTCTAGGGTCTGAAGCAACACAGTGTTTTCATGTAGGAGATTAGAAATCTTATTACTACAATATTGGTATAGTGAATAAAGACACAAAGTTTTTCACCACAAAGATGAAAAGAGTTCAAATATTAACCCTAATCTATGACTTTTAGCATATCATTTTATTTATCTGGATCTTTTATTTTTTCATTAGTACAATGATAATAATTCAAAGCTTTGCTGAGGCATTTTATGATATGCCTAGCACATGGTAGGCCTAAATAACTGGTAACTCTTAATATGTCCCTTTAATAAGGAAAAACTATGCTGCAGTTAGTAATTGTTTTATGTGTGACCTTGGGCAGTATCATGACTAACTTCAGTTTTTACAGCAACAATGAAAAAATTTATTACAATTTAATAAAAATATTGGCCAATGAAAGGGCAGATTGTCCTATTCATTAAAATAATCCAAAAAGAGAAAGGAAAAGTTATATGACATAAATAGAAAGTAGGAAATTAATGGTGATTTTCAAGTCAAAATTCATTGTAGTGATGTAGCCACCCAGATTTTATATGCTTACAATCTAAAAATTTCAGAAACTCATACTTTTTTTTAAACCTCTTTGACATTTATACTGGTCTAAGATTCATTCAATTTTTTTTCCCCATCCAGTGCTGGTGATCAAAATCAGAGCCTCACACATAGCAGGCAGGTACTCTATCTATGAGCTACACCCCCAATCCTTTTCCCTAGTTCTTTAAACCCCCCCAAAAAATAGAGATGGAGATTATGGTTCAATAATAAATTTGTGAGAAAGAGCTTTTCTTTGAGAAGTGAGGCAACATTTACACCTTAAGAAATAAAGAGGAAACATTTAAAATTATCTGTATTGACAAATGCTATACAATATGCCTCACCCAAATAAATTTAAAGCCAAAAGATCCAAGATCCTTATTTGTAATCTCATAATCAAAATCCTATGAGCAGCAGATTAGAAATAAATGTGAAGAAGATCATGTTGGGAGGTTGCATTTTCCTCCTCTTTATATTCATCATTAATAATTGTGGTAGTGTTTTTCTATTTTGAAAATACTTTCATACTGATAAACACATAGAATGATACCTGACCACCCTATTCTTTCCCTATGTTTTCAAATAGCACAGGGGAAAATATTATGAAAATATGTGAAGTGTTTTGAGAACTGTAGAGATAAACTCATTGGAACAAAAAGATCTCTGCATCAACCCAGCATGAAAACACATTTTTTGGCTGATCAGATCTTCTAAGTGTACCTGAGGGAATCGATTCGGCTCAGGACTCATTCAAGCTTTCATACCAATTAAGATGATGGACTGTATATTTAATAAATTTTCCAATTGCAAAAGAAAATATGTATTGTGAAACAAGTCTCTAAGGTGTATTTTTATTGTATTATAGAAGCCTTTAAAACACTTAGTGCCAATAGGACACGGCTTTTTGCCATAATTATTTTAAAATTGTGCTTATTTTATTCTTCTTAGCTGGCACCCTGTAGTATTTATATCAACTCAACTTAACCTGTGGGCAGTTTATCAGCAGGAAGAGACTTATATAACAGCGAGTGCAACCTTTAATGGGAAGATATTATTAACATTGTTATTAGTAATATTTATGTAGGGTAATAAATATGCTTATTTCTAAGCTGGTATCAGCAAAGAGAGTCCCTGCCCTAAGGATGCAGCAGTAGGATGTTGTGATTCATTAGAAATCACATTTGTACATGGTTTGTATTAAATCATGCAAATATGTGTTTATCTTTCTGATTTGTGTACACAGTTGTTTGAGGTACATACAAAGTAACCTGAGTTGAACTCACTATTTTTGAATTGCCCAAACTCAGTAAAAGAATGACATGTACTTCCAATCATCCATGAATTATCAATGTCAGTTCAGTATACGGAGGCTGACCTTATATTGTATTGTCCAAGTCAAGAAGATTTTAAGAGTTTAAGGCAGCCACATTAAGAACCTTGTAGGAACAATGACAATGGTGGCTCACCCTAGTAATCCCTGCTGTTTGGGAAGCAGAGGCAGGAGGATCAAGTTCAGGGCCAGCCTCAGCAACTTAGCAAGCTGTTGTCACACAGACACAGACACACACACATACACACACACACATAAACACACACACACAAGGGCTATGGTAAATGAGGTACAGCTCAGTGGTAGAGCGCCCCAGGTTCAATCCCAGCACTGTAGGAGAACCATAAACCAGAGGGACTCATTCAAACCAGACACTTAGTATTTACCTTTTTGTTTTCTGTGAAGCAAATTCATTAACACCTGCTTATACATCTCTTCTACTAGCCTACCATGTGAATGTAAACTGAAAACTTTCAGCTTCTCATTTACTGGTTGTACAACATTGGATGTTAAGTCTTCCAAGCATCCCTTTCCTCATCTTCAAATGGGTGTAACAATGTGGTGGTTATTGTACATGAAAGACTTGTCACAGTCCATGAGAAATAGCAAGTTTTCAGTAGATGATAGCACTTATTATCATCACCATTTTCCTTTAGTGTCTCCAACTAGGGCAATTGGTATTCTCATCAGCCACCCCAGATTGTGAGGCTTGCAGTCTGTAACACTTGACTGAAAGGCGGGAGGTTTACTTTAGGGAACATTGGTTTCTTGATATGACGTTAAAAAAAAAAGCAGGTGAAAAATAGAAGCATATCAGATGCAGATAGGACATTGCAGAATTACCACTTCTTTTTCCATACTCCCGACCCATGTGTTTTCCGAAACCTACAGGGCTTGGGTCTTCATGACACTGCAAGGTAAGTGTGCTGAGGACAGAGGCTTCTTCAGCACCAGCATCCCTTAGATGCTCAGCTCCCAGCTCCCAATCTCTGCCTGCCTCCGCCGGCCCTTCATTCCTCATACTCAGGGTCAGGAGATTAGTGTCTACCTTGGCAGATTCCTATTTCACCTTCTCTCTTGTACATGCTTTTCTGATATTTCTAGCCTTAAGAGTCACCAGCTTTTAGACAGGATGCATGAACAGACCACACCTCTGGCTCCCATAAACTTCCACTTCAGTCTTTTCCGTTTCTGACTTTTCCTGATATTTCTTCTTCACTAATAAAATAGCTATCAAAAGATAGTTAAGGGCATGACCTCTGGAATCAGGTAGAATTTTGCATTTAATAATTACAATCCATCTGGTACCATGGGAATATTATTTAACTGAAGTATTAGTTTTATACATAGAATGTGGCTAATTATAGAGTTTCTTAAGATTAAGTATAACAAGGTATGTGCTTAGCTTGATAAGCAGAGTGCAGTAAGCACTTAGGAAATATCTATTAATACTTATTCTATATTTCTTCCCACTAGGTTACTTATCTGCTTAACAAAGTAATGTTTACTATATTTCACATAATCAATGATTTAATCAATTTTAAGATGCATTATTATGTTACCTATCACCAAAATTGAAAACTACTGCTAGCTACTACAGATTATAATACACATTCCAAAATATAAAGGAAAAATAGGTGCTTTAGAATCATTAAGTATAGTAGGTAACCATGTTAGGCATCTTGTTCTAATGCATTAAAGGTAATGAAATAGAATATCTTTTCTTAACTTTGCTATGTATTAAGAATCATCTAAGGCTCTTTTCTAAGATTCAAATTATAATTCAGAAAAATCCATTTCTGAATCGGATTCTGACTCTGGGATTGAACCTGAACTTCTGGATTTTAACAAGTGACGGACAATGCAGTGTTTATAGGTGGAGAAAAAGAGTAAATAGAAATCTGGCCTCCTAATCAATTATCCTTTTCTTAAGATAGTGCTCTCTTCAGGATAATTTAAAACTATTTCCTCTTGTGCCTCATACCTGTGACATCTAGCAGATCACACCTTGTTCTCCTCCCTTTTCCATCATTAATCTCTCACTGTCTCTGTATATATCTCTGTTTCGTTGTCCCAAAGACTCTCTCTCAATCGCTCTCTCTCACACACAGACACACACAGACATAACATACACATACATGTACACACACAGTAACATAGTGAGCCACAGTTACTTTCATTCTGAACTACACTGTTTTTGCACATCTCTTGGTTTGTGCCAAGATGCAAACACTCCCTTTCCTTAAACAGAAACCACTAGGTAGGTAGAATGCACTAGGAAAGGGAGAAGCTTTTTTCAACGATGGTCTTTTGTTTAACATTCTAACAGAATATGAGATTTATTCAGAATTTGTTCAGTTGGGGTTAGCAAGAGTCTTTCGCACTAGCAGCAAGGCAACTGATGACCAGCGCTGATGGTGTTTCATTTGACCAACAGATGGCAGCAGCAGTCTTATTTCCTTGTTGAAGTTATCAGAAAACTGAAACTAACTTGCTCAAAGATCCGTGTGCACTCAACAACTTTTTTCCAGGTTCCTTGAATTCTTAGGTTATTTAAAAACATTATCTCACCGTTTGAGCACTGGACCACCTTACCACTCCTATGAATTCTAAGCACATTATCAGGAGACAGGTTACCTACCAAATTCATATTTGCCTAATTCAAGTAGAAAATGTAGAGACCATGACTGTCTCATTTCCAATACGTATGTGTGTGACACACACCTGAATGTTTGGGCTTCAAAAAAAACACATTTGTTTAAAGCAAAAAGGAAAACTCACATTTTAAAATATTATGTTTGTTTGCAAACGAGCCAGAGTAAATCATTTCACTTATCTGCATCAAGATCCAGTTTTCTTTCAGACTTTAGCAGTTGTACCAGTCAAGGATATCTAACCTCTTTCCATTTCTAGAATTTCTGAGAATATTTGTTGCTTATTTTAATACATTTCGATATGATGTCTGTCTGCTGAATTCTGTTCATACTGCTTTCCTTTCACTTTCTATGCAGTAATTGGCAGAGCTATATTTGAATATCTTTTTATAGAATTTCAGATAAGCAATATAGAAAAAAGTCTCTTGATCTTTGATTTTATTATGTAAAAGAGCACACATATAACTATATACAATTCTAGGATGATATGTAATTTGCTTTAGTATTCAAGAATTGTAAACATTTTTATTCTTTAAATTCAAAAGTAAAACAATAAAATTTTCAGTTAAATGTTTATAATTCTAGAATAATAAGGAAAATTTCTTGTATTTATAAACATCTGTATCATTTACAGTTATAAACATATACACATGAAAACCTTTTTGATTTAGTAGCTACCATTTAACTACCAAATTTATGATTGTCATAATTTATCAGAGAGCTTTAAAGTTAAACTTAGAATATCATTAATACATTTAGATGCAACTTTATTTTCCTTCAAAGCCATAACATGAATCTTTTTAACTTTTCTTGTTACCATTTTTTTGGTACCTATTCTAATGCCTGATGAAAGCTCAGCTAGAGAACCTTTGTTTCCTCCATTTGCAGTGGCTTAATGGGCTTGCTCTTTGGGGGCCACTCTTACTTTTAGACAATTTAGAAATGTAAATAGCAGCAGAAAGTCTTATATTTATCCCCTGTGGGTATTTTTAAATTGATTAATAAAAAAACTGAATGCTCTATCCTATGGGTGTGGGCAAGGCAAGCAAGGGTGTCCATTATTAAATTCATTCAATATAAAATAGGAATGTTTAACCACAACAATAAGGAAAGAAAAAGGGTGCACATATTAGGATGTAAGAAATATAATTGGTGCACTTTTATTTAATCTCATAAGTAATAAAATTATTCTATAATTCACCTTAATACCTTTTCTCTTTGATAAGATGCCATGATTATATACTTAGAAAATCTCAAGAGGTCTAGAAAAATACTCCCAAAACTACCAAGTGAGTTCAGCAAAATTGATGAATGTATATATCATCCACACACATTTCTCTATATCTGATTACCTGGAAACTGAAACTAAAACATAATGTCATTTATAATTATGCCAAGGAAAATAAAACACTCCGTATATGAAAATTATAAAACCCAATTTTGACATAGAAATCTAAGTAAAAATTGCAAAAGGCAATGAAAGAAATCAAACAACACTGAAGTGGTTAGATATACCATGTTCACGAATTCGATGGTTCACCATAAGAAACATCAGTTATCTTGAAATTACTTTATATGCATAATATAATTCCTGTAACAATTACAGAAACTCTTTGTAGATAAAGACATACTTATTTTAAAATGTATATGGAAAAGTATGGGGACTAGATAAAAGAGATAAAATAATCTTCAAAAGAAAAATAATGTAGAAATCATTATATCTGATATGAACTTATTTACAATGATATACTAATCAAGATTTTGTGGCATTCTGGGAGGTATAAATGCATAAATGTATACGGAGAGTAGAGGAACTAGAAATAGATAAGCAATAAGCCAAACTGGTTTTTTAAATATAAAATTGGAAAGTTTAAAATTTTTAGGAAAAAAGTAGATAAAGATCTTTGGGAACTAAAGCTTATCAAAGAAGTCTCCGGATTGATATTCAAACATGAACTGTAAAAAGAAATAGTGGTAAGTGCATTAAAACTTAAAACTCTTACTCTGCAAAGGAGAGTGAATAAACAATAGATTGAAAAAAATTGCAGGGCATAAATACGTCAAAGCATAAATATGTGGAATATGTAAAACAGCAGTGGAAGCAGTGGTATCAATTAGAAAACTAGAAATCTCCAAGAACAGATAGTTTACTGAATGGAATGTACTATTGACAAATTGGAAGCTATCAGATTTTCTCAGATGGGTTAATGGTTAAACTAACAGATATTCATTTTATAGATTGCTACTGAGTCATCAAAAAGAATGATCTAGTGATGCACAGAAACACTTGAAACAATGCCGAGTTCAAATGCCAGATTTCAAGAGGTTACATTATGTTTTCTTCCATTTATATATCAATTCTTGAAAAGGCAAAATTTTAGAAATGTAGAACAGAAGAACCGTTCCCAGATGTTAGGACCAGGGGGAGGAAAGAGAGAAACAGGCTGATGACCATAAGAAAAATTCCTATGGCCATTGAACTTTCCTGTATCTTGTATATGTTGAATAATGTAATATATGGATGTGATAAAATTGTATAGAACTGCATGCAGATACACAAACATGCACATACAGATATAGCACAAGTAAAACAAAGATCTGAGTAAGACTGGCATACTGTATCAAATGAATGATCAGGTTGTAATTTTGTACTATAGTATTTCAGGATGTTACTATTGAGAGGTACCATATAAACAGTACCCAGTATAATTGTATAATTACCCCTGTGTTTTTTCTTATGATTGCATGTAACTATAACTATCTCAAAATAAAAAGTATAATTAAAACAGCAGAAAAAAGAAACAAAAGGATTTCAATGAGGGAAGATATGTATTTTTCTTAAAAAAGAAAGAATAGTCACAAAACCGCAATGACAGCAATAAAATAGATTAATGATATTTTTGGAATAAAAGTGAAACTTTGAATAAAATAATGATTTCTATGGTCTATCACTGTACAAAAATCTCTTTTTAATCTTTACAAGAACTCTAGCAGGTATACGGATTTTCTTTTTCATTAAAACATCATATTGGACACCAAGGTCAAGAATCTTGTCTAAAAGTGAATAAATAAAGGAGCTAAAATTTAATTCTCCACTTTTGGTCCACATATTTTGCCTAGCATAAAATGATGGGATTTTCACTTCAAATTTAGTTGCTTTTTTTTTTTTTAAGAAGGACGATATTAATAGTAAATTGGAATCTAAGCAATAATTGCTAAACAAATTTAAGTGTGAGGATTTTCTTCCAACAAGTATAACTGCCTTACAATACTATCAGGTATTTATTGATATTGGCCATATTGATATTGTGACCAAGCCAATAATTAAGTATAAAACAATTTTGAGTCCATATAAACTTATTTAAGGAAGAGAAAATGTTCCTTGAACAAAAGTGTCTTCCTACCAAACTATCCTTATTACTAAAATTGTACTATTTATTATTTTTACTTATAGCACTGAAGTCTTCTTCAAAAAAGTAAGATCCTTATAAATGTTACTTGCGGCTCATGTATCTATCACCTGGGAAGAGTAATATGAGAAACTATTGTTATTAATTAGCATTCTTATATAATTTACTTTTTTAAATAGAAAGTGGAAGGCATTAAAGAAATGAATCATAGGATAGATAATTTTGATCTAGAGGAGCCAAAATATGTCCATCAACAAAATGGATTTTAGAAGACAGTGGATTGGATGAGTGAGAGGACTTCAGATATTTGATTTTTGAAGTATTGTGCTTAAGTATAAAAATCTAAGTCTCATTTGATTCATATAGGCCAATGAAGAGAAATTCCATAGGAAGTGCCACTAAGGGCAGCATACTTACCATTAAGAGTAATTAAGGGGGCTTGGAGTGGTGGCTCGATGGTGGCAGAGCTTGTTTGGCAACCCCAGCACCACCACATAAACAACGAAGTGTTAGAGCAAGGAAAGTCAATAAATTTGATTCTGTCTTTCTCTCTCACACTGTCCTTCTCTTTCTTTATTTCCCTTCCTTACTTTCTTTCTTTCTTTCTTTTTCTTTTTCTTTCTTTCTTTCTTAAAGAATAATTAAGGGGGATAGGTCAACCGAGAAGAATTGCCAGTGTTCAAGGTCGGTTGCCCAACTGAAGTCTGTCTCCTACTGCAGATAGTTATAGATACTTGGAATAATCTGTTTTATGGAAGGACAGTTTTTTCACGAGTTTCTTCAGTTAGTGATGACTTTTGATTCCTTACCATCATACGTGTGTGTGTGTGTGTGCACGTGCAGGTACATGTGTAGGTTATAGTGAACCTAGCTTTATTCCTCATCAGTTTAGTTTATATCAGTGGCTGTCTGTTTTACAATAAAGGGATATTTGCATATTTTTGGCTATATAGTAGCTATATTTATGATTTGTATATATCATGCTTACAATGTGAATTATTCATATATGTACTGCTAAGGCAAATGTATAGTTCATCTCTTTTTCCCTTACCTTGATGAATTTGTGTTACCTAAAATATATACGGTAAGATAAAAAATCTCAAGTTATTTTTTTTAAATTTTTGAGCAACCTTACAAGATTTTAACAAAATAATATAAAATGTGTATATATTCTGGATATTGCAATTATCCCCAGGAGTGACCCCCCCAATTACCCTCCCTTATCCCTCCCTTCCCCTTCCCATTATAACTCTAAAAAAAGTATTAGATTGTAAAGCATTACATCTTATCTGGATTTAACTCATGTTAGTAGACCAACTTTCTCATTGTCCAGGGTCTAGACCCCACCTCCACAGATGAGTGGAGACTTAAACTTTGCATGGGACTTGTTTCACAAAATAAAATTATGTGTAAGCTCAAATGCATCCCTTGTAAACTGAGAACTTATTAAATAAATAAATCTGTATAAACATTGAAATGAGCTCTTTAGAGTAAGTTTATCATAAGGTTTTTTTCCTTGCCCTAATAGTATATAGGGAAGACAGCTCTCAGAGTCTTTTCAATGAAAAGAGGTTAAAAAGGTTGAGAACTGTCCTGCTCCACGAATCCAGAAGGTAGCACAGAGATACAAAGATTTAAGAGAAAAAAGACGTTTTACAGGGAAATGAGTGAGCTCATTGCAGAAGGACAACCTACTTAAAACAAACATGAGTGACCTTCAATTTGGTATGGGGTTGACCCTGTGCACTTCCTTCTAAACTACCATAATTTAATATAGTCAATTTTGGTGGGTTTTATTTCATATTAATTTTATATTTTAGAACTTAAGAATCAATGGATATAAGGAAATCCAAATAGAAAAGTTAAAATGAATTTTGGTGGGAAAAGGGATGCTGTCAAAGACTTTTAGGAATGAACATTATGTGACAATCTATGTACATATATGTAGATTATCTTACAGTTTCTATGTTTATACCAAAACCCCAAAAAAGGGATGCTGTTCAACCTTTAATTGCTATGTTTTTATATTTTCTTTAAGAGAGAGGGACAGTGAGAGAGAGAGAAAGAGAGAATTTTATTTAGTTTTTCATGTGGCTTTCCTTGACTTCATTGTGTATGTGGTGCTGGGGTTCGAACCCACGTACTTGCGCATGTCAGGCAAGTGCCATAACCACAGAGCCACTGCTCCAGCCCTAATTGCTGTGTTTTAAGACCATCACACATTCTATCTTTCAATGCAACAGGAAACTACATCAACATGGTTGTTGTTAACATTATTGATTAAAGAATAGCATCACAAAAGCCACTAAGGGTTTCTAGATCTTAAACATATATAGTTTAATTTCCACAGGTAGTTTAGTCCCCATGGATAAAGACTGAGATAGAAAAGATAAAAAGCATAAATTTTTTCCACTTAAAATTTCCCTTTGTCAAAGATGTTTGAAATAGCTTTGTGCATTGTAGAATTTGCCTGGCCTTAGAAACGACATCAACAGTGTTTCCACATCAGCAATCCTTTTATATCTACTGAATGAAAATATACAGCTTATTCACTTAATTAGCAAGACCCAAAAAACACCTTTTTAAAGAAATAGTGGTTATGGCATTTACAAGTTTCTTGCCACTAATGAACTTGAATTTGAAGGTTTCTGCCTCCCCCCAAATTTTCAAGTGCAGTGCATTTTATTGAAGATGTGAGAATTTAGCTTTAATGTCAACTTAACAGTTATAATAATAATTGGAAAAAATAAAATGGAGGATAATTATAAGAAAAAAGCAATGCGGAGAAGTGATTAGCTGAGGTAAAATTACATCTTTCCCTGTCATTTTCTACTTTTTTTTTCATTTTGGGATAGGAAAGTGCTGGAAAGTAGACAAGAAAAATTAGAACTCCTTATTCTGGCAGCTAATAGGTGCTTTTAATCTAATTACACATAAGCCTAATTAATCTGGAAATATTGAGGATTTTCATTTAATTTGTATGCAGAAATCTCAAAACTAAGCAATTTCAGAAGTGCAAATGCCCTTGCATAGCATAGTTCTTTAGAGATACCCTTTAGGAAGGAAGGAAAGAAGGAAAGGAGGGAAGAAAAGAGAGGGGAGGGGGATGTGGTAGGTGAGTGTGCCAGCGCTCCCTGGAGAGTTTGTCCTCCGTGTAAATGTGCAAGACCATCAGTGCATTGTTACAGTGCTTTAATGCACTATTGAAAAAATTCTCTTTGAATCACAAAATTGACAAAATCCACCTAACAATAAAGTGGGATTGAGAGAGTTGTTTGATGATTTATCTTCAGGCGTACAACAGGAGACTGAACTGAGACACTTTTACAAGAATCAAGGTTCCGTTACTCCCTTTACTCAATCAAAGCTCAGGAGACAGAGCTTGGTGGAAGAAAGCTTGAGGAAGAAGGATGACACATTTTCTGTGTCAAATCTCCATCTTCAGGGGGCCCAAAGACTCAAACAGTTTTCATAAATGGGAAAGGGTACAATGGGACAACAGACAGGAAATACCCTTATGCAGATTTTGCTGGGCAGTGCCAGCCAGAGAACATGTTACAATCCAGGTTTTCAACCCTTGCAGGTACCTGCCCAAGCTTTGGGGCCAGGTTTCCTTTAACAGCAAGAGGAAACTAAGATTTTTAAAAAACTTCATAACTTTTGCCAGGGAAAGGAAGAAAAAAAATCAACTTGGAGGTTTTCAGTTTAAAGGGGCTCCATTACAATAGGGACTTTCATTATGAGAGCATCCTATTAAAGGTGAGTTCTATCAGAAAGTAATTGATTTTCTTTTGTTTGTAGAAAGAAGCTACTTTCAGTATAAATCCAAATCCTTCATCTTTGAAGAAATTGCTATGACCTTTATTAATTATGCCCCTCTAGACTAAAATTTTGTCCTAAAGTAACTGTGTACAAGGTTTTTTGTTTGTTTGTGTTTTAAGAGAGAGAGGAAGAGAAAGAGAGAATCAATTTAGTTTTTCATGTGGCTTTCATTGCTCTGATACATTGTTGTGTACGTGATGCTGGGTTTTGAACCCATGTCCTCACCCATGCCGGGCAAGCACCTTAATTGCTGAGCCACAGCTCCAGCCCATGTAAAAGGGTTTTGTTGTTTGTTTTAGCAAAAAAAGGTCTGTATTCAAAGTCCTGGGAAAGAGGCCCTTTAATTTGTATGATGAACCTGGGATTCATCTTTAAGGAAATACTGCTCAAACCTACTTCCTCTTCTGCATAGATACATAAATTCTTCAGGAAGGTTGAGGATGATGGAACCAGGCTAGCCCTTGCACCACGTTAGAAGAAGACAAAGAAGTGTGGCAGGATGTAGCATTCAGACACAACCCTTCTTGGTCAGTGTGTACCCTAGAAGTGACAGGGGCTGGAACCAAAACTATTCATTGTTAGAAGTCACAAAAATGTGATTTGTCACTCTGAGGATCTGAAACCAGCCTGGCAGTGCATAACTCACACGTGGTTAGCTTCTTGGATGACTTCTTGCCTCACAGTGCAGGTGGGCATGAAAAGGCTGACTTCGTGGCCCATCAGCATGAGGGCTCATCTCACAGAGATGAAACTAAGCAGGCAGGGCCCCTGAAGACAGTGATAGTGAAGGGCAGTATCTCACCATAACATCTCGTTACACTAGAGCAAGTTGTAAAACAGAATGAGACTTTGAATACCAAATTTAGACAATTTTACATTTAGACAAATTACACTTGTCTGGATATTACTTTCATTACCATGTTATAAAATCGATCATCTTTTCCAATTCATAACTGGAAGAGCTAGGTTGAAACTGAGGGCAGTGCAACTGGAGACTGTGTTGAAAGCCACCAGGGCTCTGGCATGTCTTCTTTTATCTATGGTGGCTTCAGCCTCACACCTGCTGCATCCTTGAAGCCATAGGAAAAGAAACCAGTTTCTAATCTTCATCACAAAGGGAAACGGAATGTTGTCTTCTTTACTTTAAAATTAAACACAAAACAAAATGAAATGAAAACAACAACAAAACCTTCAATGGTCTTAAGAAAGAGCTCTAATTCCCGTCCCTTAACTTGTCCTTAGACATCAGCAATTTGGATATTTGAGCTGAATGATTGTGTATCACAAGTGGTTGTATCCTGTGGCTTTAGCAGGTTTGATGGCATTTCTGGATTCTATCCGCTGAATGTCAGTAAATGTGGCCCTCATCCATGTTGTATAAACAAAAATATCCCTAGAAATTGCCAAATGTTACCTGGTGGATAGACGTGAGATCTGAAGTCATGTTTCCATGATCAAGAACCATTGCCTTGGACTTAATTATCACTGCCGTCAAAAATACAGGATCACCTTATGCAGCACAGTGTGGGGAGGTAGATTGGGAAAGAAGATCAAATCCTCAATTTCCGGTGAACTGGTCAGCTATGCAGTTTGAGTCTTCAGCAGACCTCAAGCCCTCAGCCCTGAGGGCGTCGTGTAGGCTCTCTGAAAACTTTTGCACAAGCAAGTTTCATGTATTTGTTGTCCTACAATTATTTCATCTTACCATAAAGGTTATTAGGATAAAATGATGAATAGGAACAGGCTCCCAGTTTTGTAATATTTACCCAAAGAGAAACATGATAACATGTGCATTCAAGCAATATATCTCAAATGTAACATAAGAAGGATAATGGGCATAATTGGATTTATAGATTAACATTTTCCTTTGACTTAGGAGAAAATAAATTATTCATTATCTTAACTATTTTCTCATATTAAAGAAAAGCAAGTTTTTGATGTTTTTATTTTTATGAAAGGCAAGTTACAGAGACAGAATGTTTTTCTTTATTATAAAAAATCATATCTATAAGAAGAATATGTATTACTCTCAAATGAGCAAAATGCATAATAAAGCCTACTTCTTATAATTTAAAAATAAAGTAAACTGATTTTGTAGTGTATCACCAAATAAATTTGTATATGGTTATCTCTAATAAAGCAAATCATCTCACATGTTGTTTATGTATTATTTTCAAGTAGAACTACAAGATGTTACTTGATTTCTTGTTCACAGGTTTTGCAATTTGATCTCAGCTATCTACAGCCCACCACTGACCTTTGTATATTTATTAGGACATACCAATGTGAGCATCATAAGGAATAGGAAAAGGTAAGCAGCAGCATTCTGACTTACTGATTTTTATGGACTCACAGAAGAAGAGTAACCCATCCAAGGGGGCCTCACAGAATGAGCAGAGTGTGTTTTGTCCTTGAAATTTTTTTGCTATTTTTTTGATTTATAAGCAAGTCAAAGAAGAATCCTATAAATTAAAACATATACTCCTGCATCTTAATTTTTATACAGACTCTAGTGGTGGATTTATGGTCATTCAAGACCTACTCCATCATAATTAAATTGTACTTGTCAGCTTTTTACAGCTATTCTTGGAGATAAATCCTTATCTCAGAGGTTCCCACAGTGATTATCATCATGGCCTCTTGCTTTCATCATGGGTAGGAGATTTTGACAGCACTATAATTCCTATAGGCCTTGTCTGCTTCACCTTCTGCAGCATTGCTCCATCACAAGATGCTCTTCTTAAGGTACAGAACAATATTCTGATTGCTCTTGCTTCGTCTATGTTTTCCAGAGCTTTTTTCCCTTTCTCCTTCTTTCTCTCCATCCCCTCCCTCCCTCCTTTCCTTCCTTCCCTCCTTTTTTCTTTTTTACCTTTCAGTTTTTAAAACTAAATGCTCATTTTTCTCGATCTTATTTTCAATTACAAACCTCTGTGTTCTTCTGTATTTAATGGCAGCTTGCTCCCATATTGCTCATTTTACAGTACTAAATTTTCTTCTTATAGACGTGATTATTTATGATAAAGAAAAAATCCTCTCTCTGTAACTTGCCTTTGATAAAAATAAAATTACATAAGCAGTTTTTCATCCTCTTTTCACCCTAAAAGACTATTTTTAAAGATTTTTAATATAATTTAGATATATTCTCAGGAGAATCTTTGGTAAAATAGCAAATAAGGGAAACTATAAAATTATTTTTTTGTTGTTGGTTATAGAAATATTTTATAAACATTATAAAAAATTCCTGTTTATTATATGCAATCAGGAAGTGAGTTGCCTAGCAAAGTGAACATTAAAGAAAACACATAATGTGACCAAGACCAAGTGATATTCTTAATATATTGATTAAAAAGAATACTAACGTTACAACAAATGAGAAAAAGTAAAAAAAAAATTAGTGAGAGTTAATTCAAAGATGAATAAGTAGATATCTAATACTTACCAAAAATTTAATTTCAGTGTGATTCATGACAATTAAATAGTAATCTCACATTTTATATAAGCAGATATTTTTGAAAACAGAGCAGGTAAATACTGGTCTTGTATTTTAGATTAGCATATACTTTAAAAATAATGCTGTATTATTTTCCTGGGCTGCCATAACAATGTATCACAAACTGAATGGCTTAAAACAATAAATTTATTGTCTCACATTTGTTGAGGCTAGAAATCTGAAGCCAGTTGGTTGATGGGGACATTCTCCTTCTGAAGCTCTGAAGGAAAATCTTCCCTGCCTCTTCCAGCTTCTGTTTTCCCCAAACTTCCCATGGCTTGTGGAAGCACAGGTCCTTCTCTGCCACCATCTCTGTGTGTCCATCTTCCCTCTGCTCCTCTGTCTGTTCTCTCTTTATAAAGACACATGTCATACTGTGTTAGGATTTTAATTTGGGGGCATTTTCAAAGATTGCCCTTTTCCAGATAAGATCACATTTACATGTCCCAGGTGCTAGGACTTCTACATATATTATTGGCGGACACAATTTAATCCACAAGTGATGGTATCCATTGCTGATTGGTCAGTAAAACCTTTCCAAAAAGCAATTTAATAATACCTTTTCTTCCAATTTCTCTTCTAGGAATCCACCCTAATGATAAGAAGAAAAGTAAATTAAGTTATGTAAAAATATTTTCTGAATCATTAAGGGAATCATTTAGAAAGAATCTGAATTAAAAACTGAGAAATTATTATGTACTATTGGTAAATCCCTTAGATGGAATATTATGAAGCTACTGAAAATGAAGTTTATGTTCTTTGTATCACTGATAATCTAAAAGACACTAAGAAATAGCTATTGTATTATATTTCCTACTATTAAATTAGGCAAAATTAAAGAAAACAAATAATAATAAAGCACCATTGCATGAGGAAATAGGCTTTCTTCTATACTGCCAATAAGTCCAAAGTGTTAAAAAAAGTTCTGGAAGGTCTTTAGAAAAATATCAGTATTTAGCTGTATTTGTAACTTTGGTCCTCCAATTACACATTTAGAAAATCATTTTAAAGAAATAAAAATAAGCTTGGAAATGTAAAAAAAAAATCCATGAGGATATTTACCAAAAAAAATCATAAATGACCTAATATCTATTAGTATAAGTTAATAAATAAGACTTCTAGATAATGAAATGCCATATGGTTAATGTCATAGAATGATACAAGTTCTTTATTTTAAAACGAAAATAATGTAGATTATAAAACAGTGTAAGCAGCATCCTTCATTGGCTAACATTTAAAGCCAATCTACAAGTGTAGACAAGACTGTGAACTTGAAGGCCATTGTCAAGAGTGCTGAGATTGCAGGAGCTAAACCAGGTTCTTGTGGGTTAAATAAGATAAATAATTTCAGAAGTATTTCATTTGTTTTCATCAAGTTTTATTGACTCCAAAAAGAATTTTGGATACATTAATGGCATTAGGGTGGATGAATTCTTGAAGTATCCTGATGCTCTGAAATAGGGAAGACCTGGAAGGAAATTTTCCTCTGTTATGTTCTCAAGAAGACACATGCACATCAACCAGGAAATGGAAAATCATATATGAACAAATTTTTTGATTTTTTTTTTTTTTTACATAATACTGAAATGCAGGGTCTGGAGCAGTGGCTTAATGGTTGGAGTACTTGCCTGGCATACATGAGGACCTGGGTTCAGACCCCCCTACCACATACATGACTATGTGCTGGAGAAACAAAGTCCAGATGGAAAAATAAATAAAATTGATTCTCTCTTTCTTTCTTTCTCACTCTCTCCTTCTTTCTTTCTCACTCTCTCCATTTCTCTTAAACAATAAAAAAAAAGTAATGCAACTTTGGCTTACATTATTAAAAAAGAAATCTTTGCTCAATTGCTAAACATGGAAAGCTAGACAAAAAATTTTTAGAAATAATCTTGTAACAAAGCAAAAAAATTAAAAAAAATCTTTCAGCATATGTGTCTAAAAATTACAAAGTTATTTTGGGTTTGGCGATTATTTGATTAATAAGTTGGTTGGTTGCACATGAAAAATGTTAGGATATTTTTCTTAGAAATAACTACAGATTGGGTTCTGTGCAATATCATCTCAATGCTTGTCCTGGTAAATGTGTGACTCAATGATTATAATTCCTAATATATATTTTAAAAATTCCTAATATGTTATACTTCATTTTTATTCTACAGCTCTTACTGTATGGTTATGGTTTTAATAATATTCTTTTGTTGCAAGACACATGAGAGCCAAACTTCAATAACATCTTAGAAGACAGTGTTCCACTGTCCCTGGCCCTTAAATAATGAATCCGCTCATAGAAAATCAGGAAGTTGGCAATATTTATTTAAAGCAAGGCAGAAGAGGTCTCAGCAGATACATATAACATATTTTTCTTCTTATATAAGTTTTATCTTATTTCTTCCAACAATTTGTGGGTAGTCATTTTATTTTATGGTTTGTTCCTTTGTACATCACCCTTCTTAAAGTGAGAATTAGAGGTGAGTAGATATCATTGAGCCTGTTAGCCCTGACTCCTGCTTACGGGATCCGATAAGATGTTTATGGTCATGCAGTTCTTATCAAGGACTTATTTGGTGGTTCTTGGTCCAGCACAGAGTAGATGTTTCCATAAACCTGTGATGCCAACATTTTAATTGTGTGTGTCCAGGGTAAGTAATCTATGAAGAGAGTGGAGGAGAACAGTTACCAAGATGGACAACACCATCTTTTCATAGCTCCATCTCAATAATAATGTTCCAGGGACTGGAGTAGTGGCTCAGTGGTTAAGTGCTTGCTTGGCATGCACAAGGACCCAAGTTCAAACCCCAGGACCATACACAATGAAGTCTTGGAGCAAGGAAGGCCACATGAAAAATTAAATAAAATTGATTCTTTCTCTCTCTTGCTCTCTCTTTAAAAATATGGCATTCCATCATTCCTCTCATTTTGTATTCATTAGAAGTGACTCAGGGCTGGAGGGGTGTCTCAGTGATTATGGCGCTTGCCTGGCATGCGTGAGGATGCAGGATTGAACCCCAGCACCATATACACAACGAATTGTTGAAGCAAGAAAAGCCACATGAAAATCTAAATAAAAATTGATTTTTTCTCCCTTTCACTGTCTCTGTCTCTCTTTCTTTAAAAAAAAAAAAAGTGGGGGCTGGAGCGGTGGCCTGTAGGTTACAACTTTGCCTGGCATGCGCAAGTACACGGGTTCAAACCCCAGCACCCACGTACACAACTAAGTGTCAGAGCAATGAAAGCCATGTGAAAAACTCAATAAAAATCGATTCTCTCTCACTCTCTCTCTCTCTCTCACTGTTTTTTTTTTTTTTTTTAAAAGTGACTCAATTAAGTCCAGCCCACACTCAACCTGAATTAATTACACAAGGGTATGAATTTTAAGAGAATCATTGAGGCTATTTTCAAGTCTGCCAACTATACGAAAGTTTGAGAACACTCTGTTGGAGAGATAGTATTTGAAAATCAAATGAGCAGGGTGGATAACTTAAGAGATATACATGTGGAAATGGATTTCAGTGAATATATTTCAGGACCCAGGCCGGGGAATTTCTTATCAGGATCACTTGGTAATTTGATAAATATACAAAAACTCACTTCCTATTTTACTTCAATAAGTCTGCTTCACTTCACTAATGCTCCAGGTGTTTACCAACCAAAATTTGAGAGCCACTGCCTTAGAAGGACTGTGTCCCCAAGGAAGATGCCATTTACTGATAATGATAATTAATTCAGTTAAGTTAACAGGATAGCACTAAATTCTGATACTCTTAATTGTAAAATTACATAAATAGGCATCTGTGCCCTTGTAGACAGAAACAGAGAAAAAGATGATTATAATAAAGCATTCCAAGGAAAAGTCTTGAGCTTTTATGTTGGAAGAACAAATTGTGGCTGGCACTGATTAATAGATTCTGCTCTCTAAGGCTAGCAAAATGTGAAAGAGCTTTCTTTGCCAGAAATAACAAAATGGACACCCAAGACAGCATCTGGAAGTTATTCTTAAAGAAATATGGCATTAGCTAAAATTAGAGTGGTGGGTCAATTTCTATTTACCCATTCATTGGTCCATGATGACTAAAGGTTAATGTGACTTTAGCTAGAATCTTCATCCTGTTTTTAATTCTCTTCCTTCTCGTTACATCATACTTATCACCACATACGTTTGATAAAAATATATTTGAGGTTCTCTACCAAGACTTAGATGGACTATAGATTTCAATTATTCTTTTATAAAAATAGTTAAGTGAGAGAGATTTTAGCATAGACTAGACACATTCTTGAACCCAAAGAGATCTTTAAATATAAATGACGCCACTTACTAACAATGAAACCTGAAGCAGGTGACTCAGCTTCTCCAAAGTTCTTTACTTATGTGTGCATAGCTCATGTAACTACTTAGAGAAACTACTTTTAAAATTAGAAATGATGCATGCAAAATACTCAAACCATAGTTAAGTGTTTAATAAACTTGAATATCATTACTATTAATCACCAATACTCCCTATGAAGACATCAAAACACATTAGAAACACACAATTTGTTTAAAATCAGGTGCTGCTTATACCATTAGGCTTATCTGTGACTCAGTTTAAAAATAAGAATTATTCAATACTACAGATTCTGGGGGCTGGAGTGGTTGCTCAGTGGTTAAAGTGCTTGCCTGGCATGTATAAGTACATGAGTTAAAACCCCAGCACCACACACACAACAAAGTGTTCGAGCAATGAAAGCCACATGAAAAACTAAATATAATTGATTCTCTCTCTCTCTCTCTCTCTCTCTTTCTCACTGTCCCTCTCTCTTGGAAAAAAAAAAAGACTACAGATTCTGGATCCAACCAGTTTCTAACTTTTTTTTTTTTTTAGGTCTTGGGTCTTGAACCCTGTGCCTCACACTTGCCAGGCAAGTACTGTACAACTGAGCTATTACTGCAGTCTCACAAACTTAAACCTAACTTGACTATTCATTAGTGTCGTATTCTTGGGTGATTTAATAGAAATTTTCTTGTCCTCTCTCTGCCTCATTTTGCTCATTTGTAAAATGGAGATAATAATGATATATCAACCTACTGGAACTTTGTAGCGATCAAATTAGTATTTATATGCAATCACAAGGAAAAGTACCATATGTGTTAGATATTATTGGTCATGATTCCTTTTTCAAGAAGTCTGTCCTTTACTTCTGCTTTTTACCTTATCTCCCAATTACTTGTAAATGTTCACAGAAGAAAACAAAGATTACCTTTGGGGTAGACTTCAGCTTGGTGAAGGGACGGTGTTACTATATTTATCTAAATGATTTTACAGACTTTCTTCTGATTATATGACCCAGGTCTTTCAAGGATATGAATACTCAATGGGGTACCAGACACTTTGGGTAGCTGCAATATTATCTGAGTCAGGAGAGTTCCATGCATGAAATTACTCTTCTCTCAGTAATCTAATTAGTATTGATACGATGGGAAGAACCTTAACTGGCTCTCAAAGAGTAACATTCTGTATGAAAACTTTGTTCAGAATTGAAATAAAAGGAGAGAATGATTTAATTCCCCCCCAACAGGATCTAAGAATGGAATGTTCTATGCAGTGGATGACCAATATATGAGACTAATGATAATAGTAAAAATAGAACAAAGTTTTCCTATATATTTGAGATAGTACTGTATTAATTCATACTTTTAAAGTTTTTTTTAATGAAATAAATATCTTCAAGGACTGCATTCTTCTTAAAATGAAATCTTATAACAAGACAAACAGAAAGAAAAGCTTCTGAGCTCATGGAATTTGTTCTCATGGCCATTTGGGGAAAAATATTTCCTCAGATGTGTGATTTTTTTTCCCCTGACTATACTGATGCTGATGCGAATTATTCCTTCAGGCTGGTGGGCATAAATCTGCTTTCCTGAGCAGATTCTATAGAAAGCATTTCTCCCCTCTGTATGTTGTTGAGCATTTGCTTCATGAAACTGGAAACACACACCGAATCGATGTCAAGTGTCAAAGTCTGTCTGAGATCTGTTCGGCCCTGGGGACAGAGACACTGTGGTTTTATCTCATAGCTGTCACATGAGCACTTCAGATAGAAAAGGAAAGGACCATAGGTAGGGAGAGTTGTTTGTTTTTGAGGGAGAGAGCCGTTGTCTTGGTGGCTCTGAATGAGGATCTTAGGCTTCTTTCTGTGAACTGAGCTTCCAAGTTGAGAACCTCCTGGAAGAACACGCATGAGAATGGTCTGAAGGGACACCTGAGAACTGTGGAGAGGGTCAGCTCCCTGAGCAGAACAGAAGGGTGTGGTAGAGGTACCAAGTCACAGAGAAGGGGGCACCTGAAGGGCAGGGAAAAGTAAACACAGCGTGACAGACCAGACAGGTGGGGAGGGAAGTTCAAAAGCGAGAGGCAGTCTCCTCAGCAATGTGTCCCACAGTCCAGGTGTGCAACCACAGGAGCCACAGTTGTAAAAGGAAAGGAAAGCAGTTTCTCTTTATTCTCCTCCAAAACGACAGGACCCTAGCAATGTCCCAGCTGCACACTCAGTAAATACAGCAGTTTCTCCATCCTCTGGAATGCGTATTCACATTCAACAGAAAAGGAGAGTAGAGAATCATTTTTCAAGAGAAGGAATGGCAAGCTGACCTAGTTATTCAGAATGACAATATTTACAAACTCTCTCTCTGAAGTAGGCTTAGGATTCAAAGCTAAACTTGCACTTGTCTTTCTTACATATTTATAATTATGGATGGGGTTTGATGTAACTGTTTAGTAAAGTCGGTTCAGAATCTATCCTTAGCATATATTTATGCCACTTTAAAAATTCCTTTTTATTTCATAAGTTTAAGCTAAGTACTATACAAAACTATATCTAATGATATATGTCCCCTCATTAGTACCTCAGATATTATAAAAGAAAACTACTAAACTTGCCCTAAAGTCTAATGCTATGTTACAATAAAGAGGTGTAGCTGGGTGCAGTGGTGCACACCGGTAATCCCAGTGATTCAGGAAACTGAGGAAGGAGAACTGAAAGTTTAGGCCAGCCTCAGCTCACTCTGTCTTAAATAAAAATTTAAAAAGAGGCTGTGAATGTAGTATAGTGGTAGAGCACCCCTTTGTTCAATCATCAGTACCATAAATACACAAAAGGAAAAACTGTATATATTTAGGGGTGTGAACATAGCTGATAACTTGCAATATCTGGATTTCTGAAATGTTTGAAGGGATGTCTTGGAAGCTGAATGATTCAATATTACTAAAGGCTTTGAGGCAAAGAGAATATATTGCCTAGTACATTCAGCTCCTTGTGTTAAGGCAGCCAGAGAAGACATTTATTTGGCATGTTTTTAGATTTCTTTTTAATGATTCATTATATCATTAATATATGATAGGAAATGGCCCAAATGGCCCAATAAAATAACTTTTTTTTTTTTTTTTTTTTTACTAATAAGGTCTATTTTTGCATGTTACTCTACATAAAGTTCTATTTATGGGAACTATTTTTCTCAGCACTCAGTACCAGGAAAAGTACTCAGCAACTACTTTAATTTTATATTGTAAACAACTGACTCACACAATTTATTGTGTTTCCCACTTTGCTTTGGCTTCTAGAGGCCACATGGTGGTCCATCTACATCAAATCCAGCAAATCTTGCTGCATGTATTTCACGTACGACCTCACCCCTGAATTTGCTTCTCTGGTTTCTTTTTCCTCTAATTCTCTCTCTCTCTCTTTATTTTATTTTTGATTGTTAGGCATGCTAATTTTTCTTTGGAAGAAAGATTGGCAATACACGGAAGAACTAATGGATATACATTTTCATTGATATATTGGGGGATACTTGTGTTCTACCTGCAGGTCTCTTGGTATAAGGGGGTTCCTATTCAGAAAAGGCAAGGTCAAATGCATTACTGTCTTGTTACCGACACGATTTCTTTTCCAATTCGTCTGCCCTAGCCCCAGGCCCCAGGCCCCTTATTGCCACGACTTTCTTCTTACCATCTTACTTGCGTTGTTGGAGCAGATTTTGTTGCTTTCTGGTTACTGGATGATGATTGTGTTTCTTTCAGAAGTGAAATATTTGTGTGATTTGATTCTAGACCTCTTCAATTTCATGGGCAAATGCTCATGAAAAGGCAAATGCTCAATGAGGAAAAAAAAATAATACTTTTCTGCCCCCTCCTCACTTCACATTTAAGTGCTATCAAGGTAAGGGAACTTATCTTTGATCTATCAACCTTCATAATTTAAATTCGCCTAAAACGTGTGAATTTGACTTATGTCTTAAGAAAGGAAAACATTTGCAGGCTTATAAAATGGGTAGGTAGACAAAAAAAGAAGAAGTAAATAATGTAGTAAAATATATTAGATGAATTTTCCCATAACACATGAAGTTAATAGCATAAAATTTAGATAAACATAGTTCAGCAGAAAGAAAAATTTCACTTAACGGTAAAAGAGATTATGACAGAGCTATTTGGGGACTGAACAAAACTAGGTTACTAAAGTATTTGTTCAAAAAAGGAAGGAAGGAAGAAAAGAAGGAAGAATAGGAAAGGAAAGGTAAAGAAAAACATAATCCCGAAAGTGTTCAGTTTTGTGTTATCCTATACTTTTAGCATACTCAGAAAACATGCACATGTGTTCCCAGTTTAGTTAAGAAGCAGGTAATCAGTTGCTGAAAAGTTTAATTTTTCTTAGGAGAATTAAAGCAGAAACTTGACACTTGGACTGTGCTCACGAGCAGTTCCATTTTTAATATGGAATAAAAAAACACAAATCAGAAAATGTCAAAGAACTAGGGAAGGAGTCAGGGATTTAGAAATTTCCTGAGTGAAATATCTTCCAACACTACATAAAATGAAGTCAGAAGTTCAGAGAAATCTGAGGGTTTTGCAGCCTTGAAAAGGAGATAATCCAGGTAAAAACAGTTTAAGAGGCGCTCTCTTTTATCACCCATCCTCTCCATTCTACACTCTTAAAAAGTGCCCAAGCATAAATACTCTTCAAAAATTCCCAAGCATAAAAGCTATGTAGAAATGTGAATTGGGAATCAGAGAGATGGAACCTGCTCAGATTTCTCAAGGTGGGTTCCAGGGTTAAGGAAAGAGTATGGGTCATAAAAAAATCCTCATCTTCCTAAAAGCTATATCCAGCTATATTTACATGTCCATTTCAGCCTTTAATTTATTGTTTCCCAGATAAAGGCATAGATGTTAAATGAAAAATCTAAAAACAAAAGAAAAATTAGATTCTCCTTGGTTTCATTGAAAATATGGTAAAAAGAAAAGACAGGAGAAAGTTAATGTACAAGAAAGTCTGGGAGGGTGTCAGATTTAATATGTATGATTTCCCTGGAGCCAATTCATTTTCATTAGTTCAACAAGTAGTCATTGATCTAATACCATATGCCAGGAGCTGTTTCAGATGCGAGTGCACAGTGAGGAGTGGGGTACAACAGATGAAATAGCCACTTCTGTGTAGTCTCCCTTAAAGTAGGGGGATCAACAAACCACAAATAAATATGATGTCAGTAGTGATGTGTTCGGAAGACCAATGAAACAAAGGGAAGGAATAAAAATTGAGGTGTGAAGGTGAAGCAAAGAAGTATCCTCTGATAAGGTGACTTTTAAGTGGAAAATTAAATTTAAAAAGGAATTCAAACCTTGTGCACATGTGCAAAAAATATTCCAAGCATTGTGTACACTATTGCAAGAGTGCCAACTGCCAGTCCTTTATTAAAAGCTGAGTACAGAGTTGTTTTTCTCCTAAGGAATCATGCATGATTATGGAAGTCATAAGAGAGAAACCATAAGAAACCTTGATTTTACATTTATTTGCATAGATTATCAACCTGAAAAAAAATAGCCACTTGGGGTTAAAATGATGAACTTTTGTGAAAGATAATTCATTATCCAAGATATCGTTATTTCTCTCTAATCAAACTTTTGAGTTCTGCATTTTCAAATATATAAAGGGGAAATATAATTTACAGGGAGAAGGGGCAATGGGAAAGGAGAAAAACTGTAGCATTTGACGATAATCATGAATGAACGTTCCCTGTTTGCCTGAATTCTGAATAGAAACTGCACATTTATCTAAGGTAGCATTAAATTACATTTTCATGGGCATCAAACCCTTTTAGTGGATTTCTGGAGAACGGAGTCAGGGCCCTAAATATATCTCAGTGACACTGAGCCTGCAGAGCCAAGTCACAGTGGGTTTATTACAGAGAATGATTTAAAATGCATTTAAGTAAGCCCAGCATTTGCACAACTCATCTGGCTGCTTCTTCCTTCTACACTTAAGCTTCACCAACGTAGTGGGATGACCTGCAGGGGCTGTGCATATGTTATGGTTGGCACAGTGCATGTCTGGGAGCGGAAAGAGGAAATATAGTAACAGCTGTCCTCATCACAACTTACTGACATTGTGTCTCTGTTCCCAAGAAGATCGGTAGTCATGTTCGCTTTAGTCCTGAGTTGTAAGGACTCCCACATTTCTATAAATTGAATATCCTTCTGTCGGACTCAGTTGAACCAGGTTTTCATGATGTGGGAAAAATTGCTCAGGGGAGTTTCAGATAGAGCCATCAAAATGATGATCCCCTGTGACCAGAGCTCTGCGGAACCTGCCAGTTTTACCCCATGGCACATCTACTGACAGCTTTCTTCGGTTGGCTTTGCCTGCTTTCTCTGCCCACCTGAATGTCAGTCTGAGATGGATTTTCTTCAGGACCCTATAGACTCAAGTACAGGGAGAATCCAAATGATGGGAAATTCGCTGAAAGATTTTGAGCCAATTTCACATGCATAATTCATATTTGTGATGGTTTCATTCAGGTGGCTTACTGAATTCTTTGAAATATTTTAGGATTTTGTGTATGTGTGTATGCACCTTGACAGAAATGGATTTATCTTATCTAAGGTTGAAAGGCAAAATTATTCAAATGCAGAGATCATTTTGTTAATACAGTGTTATTCAAAACATGTACTCACACTTATACATAATTTCAGTATGGCTTGGTAAATAAAAAGGAGACTAACATTTTAGCAATATTGAATTCTTTAATACCGAGCTTGCTCTAGATATGTTCTAACTCCTCATGCCTTACTTTCTGATTTTGTAAGCTAGAACTAAAGTAATGGAGTGCTGTTGTGGTAAAGCAGTGATTTCACATAGACATAGAAGTTGATAAATAGCAACAGTGTTTTAAGGCTATACTATTATGTATAAGAATCTGCTAATTATTGTACATTGTGAAGCTGAATCTTAAAACTCTGAAGAGAAAAAAAATCTGAATGACACTGTTGTATTCAGGTAAGCTTCAGCTCCTGAATATAGACAGATGCCTTCTCAAACTCTGCTGGAAAAAAACAGAAGAAAATAAACATATCCACAGACAGATCCTACTGAACTTAAAAGAATTTCAGACAAGAGGCCAATTTGGGATTTGGACCGGAATTGACAATATGTCCCTGATAATGTTAATAGCTAGCATTTATTGTGTTCTTACTATGTGCCAGACACCGTTCTAAATGCCACATTGTGTTAACCTAAGTAATCCACACACACAAAAAAACACCATCTCCATTTTATAAATGAAGAAATTGTGGCCTGATGAGATTTTATAAACTGACCAAATTCGCTTTGTTGACAAGTAGCAGAGCCTGGATTTAGAACCAGGAAGTTTGACTCCCAAATGCTGGTCCTAGCCAGGCTACTTACAGTCCGATGCCAGATTTTAAATCTGTATGATTCTCTAGATGACATAGTTGTAGACAAAGAATTTGACACCTAACTCTATACTGGGTCCAATACCTCTGTGCAATATTGCCAAGGGCAGAGATTTTTGTCAGTTTTGCCTAAACCAGTGACTTGTGTTTAACAGATGATAAATAAAAACATGTTTTCTAATCATGGACTAAAAGATTGGTTCAAATCCTGATTTTATAATTTACAGTTCAGAATATATCAGTTCATCTCATTTTTCTTGTCTGTAAACTGTAGAAACAACAAAATTCTTCCTATGTTTGTTTTAAGATAGACAAAACAATACTCAAGGTAAACTATTTGCTCATTTCCTAACTTACTCTATAATCCAACAATTCCATTCTTATTTACCTAAAAGAAACAAAAAATTGGCTACCACAAAGACCTTACCTAATATGGATGCTTTATTCACAATCACCAAAACCTAGAAATAACCGAAAGTGAATCAAAAGGTAAATGGATAAACACATAGTGGTGCACCAATACAATATTCTATTTCCCAACAGTCAAGAGCAAGCTATGAATACATAAAACAAAATGAAGGAATCCTAAAACTGTTGGTCAGGGAAATTCTGGGAATATATATTACCATAGAAACAAAAATCAGATCAACAGTTGCCAGGGTCTGTCACTAGAGTTTGATGGAAGGACTTGATTACAAATGGCTAGGAAGGAATGGTTTGGTGTGATGGAAATAGTTTATAATTTGGTTAGGGGTGACATAACTATATGTTTGTTTAAACTCAGAACTGTACACCCAAACATGGGGGACAGTGCTCTATATAAATTAAAGCTCAACAGAACTGATGTTGGAAAAGAGTATTAGAAAAGTTCCAAGGATCTAGGAAGAACAATTTATGTAAGACACTCTGATTTTTCTTTTAAATTTATCCTCTTTTAAAAATATATATATAAATGTAAGATTTAAACTAGAATAAAACCGCTTTATTAAATGAGTGTTACCAAAATGGTAATGCCCCATAAAGGACTTGGGAAAGAACACTCTCTGCAACCACAACTTTATCTTGACTCAATTTCTTATGAGTTCTGGTCCTCTCTTTACCAGTTGTTATTATATAAATCAGTCACATTTGCCTGACTTTCATCTTTAAATGATGGTTACTGTTTCCTCAGGAGACAAGCTATATTAATATTACCCAGAAAATTCTTCTCAACACTACTCAGTTCACATATGCTTCCAGGTTTTCTCTACATGCTGCTCATTACATTTTTTTAGAAATTTTGTTTTATTTACATTTATTTCAACTGATACATAAACCATGAAAATCATATGAATTAATTTGTACTATGTGAAATTTCAGTATATGTATAAATGGTTTAACATTTAAATCAGGGGCTGAAGCATTGGCTTAGTGGTTACAGCGCTTGCCTGGTATGCGCAAGGACCTGGGTTCAAAACCTAGCACCACATACACAACAAAGTGTCAGAGCAATGGAAGTCACATGAAAAATGAAATAAAATTGATTTTCTCTCTCCCTCTTTCACTATCCCTCTCTATTTAAAAATAAATGTTTAAATCAGGGTAAAACATATCTACCTCATCAAACATTTATCATTTTTTATGGTGAGAACACTCAAAATTCTTACTTCTGGCTTTTAAGAACATCAGCACATAATCATTGTCTGTAGTCAGCCTATTATGAAAGGTACACCAGACTTTCTTACTGCTCTTTATTTATAATTTAGTACCCATTGCTAAAATCTCCCCAACTATCCCTCTCCTCTGCTCTCTCCAGCTTCTGGTTAACTTACGTTGTATCCTCAATGTCTATGAGAACAACTTTTAGATTACATTATTGCAAATGACAGAATTTCTTTCTTTCTATGGCTGAATGGTATTCCATTGTGTATACATGCCACATTTTCTTTACCCATTCATCGTTTGAAAGGTGGGTTGTTTCTATTTCTTGGTTATTGTGAATAGCGTTGCAGTGAATATGGGAATACACATGTCTCCTTGACATGCAGATTTGTTTTTGGCTATATGCCAGTAGTGGGATTTCCAGATCATATGTTAGTTCTACTTATAGTTTTTTGGGGAACCTCCATACCATTTTCCATAATGGGTGCAGTAATCTACATTCCCACCACCATTTTCCAAGGGCTCCCTTTTGTCTACATCCTTATGTGCCCTTATTTTCTTTTATGTTTTTCTTAATAGCCTTCCTTGCCAAGGCTAGAAGATATTTCATTGTGGTTTGGATTTGCATTTCCTTGATATCATTCATTTTCATTTGAATAATGTCTGGTCAGAACTGATGCCTATTATTTAATCAGGTCAATTGTTTTTATGCTGTTGAGTTATGTATTGCTTATATATTCTGGATATTGACCCATTGTAAGAGGTATTATTTTCAAATGTTTTTTCATATTCTGTAGGTTATTTCTTTACTATGTTGATTATTTCCTTTGCTTTTCAGAGTTTATTAGTTTATATAATTCAATGTGTCTGTTTTGGCTTTTGTTTCCTTTTTTCTCGGGTTCTTGATCAAAAAAGTTCTTGCCCATTACAACATCCTGAAATGCTTCCTCCATGTTTTTTTTTTTGTAGTAGTTTCATAGCTTTAGGTCTTACATTTAAGTCTTATTCCACTTTATATAATTTTTTTGTACTTGATGATAGACAGGGGTTTAGTTTTCATCATCTGAAAGTAAGTGTCCAATGTTCCCAGGAATATTTATTGAAGAGACTGTCCTTTCCCCCAGGTGTGTTCTTAACATCTTTGTTGCAGATTGGCTAACTGTAGATGTGTGGGTTTATTTCTGCTCCATTGATCTGGATGTCTTGTCTATTTTTATGTTACCTGTTTAGGTAACTATGACTTTAGTATATTTTGAAGTCAGTTAGTGCAATGCCTCCTGGTTTGTTATTTTGGCTCAAGATGATTTTGACTATTGGGCTTATTTGTTTGCTTGTTTCCATATAAAAATTAGGATTACTTCTCCCAGACCTGTGATGAAATCCATTATTATTTAGATAGCAAGTGCATTGATTCTTTTGATTGCTCAGTCTGGATATTTTAGCAATATTAAATCTGCCAATCCATAAACACAGGATGTCTTTCCAATTTTAAAATATTCTTATCAATATTTTTCATAAATATATTTTGGCTTTTATTGTGGGTATGTGTCACCTCTTTTGGTTTATTCTTTGTAGCTGCTGACCGAGGTAAAGAGTCCATTGGCAAAGTCAATGTTGGTCAGCATTGCACAATAGAGGATACAAGGAATTGAGTGTCTTAGCTAGGATGGGTTTCTACAACAAATGTGTCATAGTGGGATGGCATGAATAACAATATATTTCTCACAATTTTGGAAACTGGGAAGTCTAAGGGAAAAGACCAGTAAACCTAGTGACACTAGTGAGAGCCCACTTCCTAGGCTGTAGATTGCCAGCATCTCATTGTATCATTGCATGGCCTATGGCCAGAAAAGATGAAGCAAGTTATCTTCCTGTCTCTTGCTTTAAAGCCACTAATTTAATCATGAGAGCTTCACCTAATTATTGCTCAGAGGCCCCATCTCTGGATATCGTACCATATGACTTAGGATTTTAACTTGTGATGTGTATGGTGGTGGTAACACAGTCACAGCAGAGAGACCACTAGAAGATAGCCAACATATCACTCTCCAAATATGCAAAACAATGTCAATTCTTCATTAATCAAGGATTCCCATTTTGCAGATTAACTTTCCTCACTCTTACGTGTTTGCAAGGTTTATCCTTCCTCACTGTTTATCTGTCTCTTTTCCATATTCCTTTATTGATCTACAAATGCAACTTTCTTATCTAGTCAAGTCATCCAAGTTCAGAGGTCTTTCTACTTTGGCCAAACCAAACTCCAGATAGACTTGGAATCTTGCATGAGGCTGGCCCATAGGTGAAGCTTATAGATGAACTTTCAGAGAAACATACAGGTCTTATAAGGGAATGATCAGAACAAAAAGTAGAAATCTATTCTAGTGAGAAAATTATGCTGGTACAAATTATTTTAATCGGGTGGACTTTAGTCTGTTCATCTGTAAAACAATAAAATACCAGATGCTGTATAGCAAGAAAAATACAAGGAAGAGGTTCAGCATGTGGGTACAAAACCCAGTCTGCCTGTATTTGAATCAGTCTAACTCTGCCATTTACTAATTTTGTAACCTTATGCAAGTTGTTTAACCTCTCTGAATCTAAGTTGTTTTCATAAAATGTCCATCTGGCATATAGAAAACACTTAATAAAGTTTTGTTAAACATTTCACATTTAAATATTAGTTGTAGTCATTCTATTCTCTTCCATAATCACCAGCAGCATAACTCAGACCACAAATGTCAATTTAATAAATATCAGTAAAGGATCATTAGAGTTTAAGCTATGAATCACTACCTGCTTACAGATTATTTCTTACAAATATAATAGAAATCTCCAAATGCCCTTATGCTTAGCAATGAGAATTTTTGAAAAATTGGTGGTGTTTATTATAAGAAAAAATATGTCTAACTCTCAGGATTCAAGTATTACTTTAACTTAGGAAATTTAGACATCTCTAAGGGATTATTAGACTAGCAGTAAAACATTTGACTTTTATAATGGCATAAAAAATTTCTAAACATTTTACGATGGGTATCTCAAGCATTTATAGTAGAAAAATATATTAACTATAATACTTCTTTTTATAATTAGGCCTTTAAAGAGCTATATGGACAAAGTGTAGAATAAGTAATGTAATTTCCATTTGGGGAATTTCTTTGTCTTCATCTCTCAGAAATATGGCTCCATGGAGGTATAGAGTGCTTTATTTTATTTATTCATTCTTTAGAACACATTTTATTTTATTTAGTTATTTTGCAGTGCTGAAGATAGGACTCAGGGCCTTGTACACGGTGGACAAATGATCTACCACTGAGATACATCTCTGACTCCATAAGTTATGCTTTTAAAATTTTCATGGTTCACTGTATAAACTTTGAATTGCATCTTGTATAAATTATGCAATGGTTAATTTTGTTAATAATTATTAAATTAACAAACTATATTATACTTTTAATTGTCTCATAAAATTAGTGAACTATCTCCTCTGTCCTCTAAATTAAGGTATAAATTAAATTATATTTCATGGAATTGACTGTAATTTACTTAATTAATTAAATCATGATGGAAATGATTGCAACACATATATTAGGAAGCATGAATAAAATATCTCCTAAGTTTTCCTTTAAGTAACAAAAATGATTCTTTAATATCTTCTTTTTCATTTCTCTCAAAGTATTTAGGGAACCCAACAGGATCTAATTTACAAATGAGATTGTGAGTAAAAGATGCAATAGTTCTTCTAGTTAGTGTAACAAATGATGGAAGTGTTATTAATTGACACAACTTGAATTGTTAGCAGTGATTTATTGTTGTCACTACTTTTCTAGTTAAGAGTAACAATAGGAAGTGTTAACAAAAGAGTAAATTCCTTAATTTTCACTTACTAATTTATAGAATAAAAGTATTCATTTGCAAGTCAGATTTTAAAAGGAATACTACAAATCTTCCCTAAGTAACTCTATAGCAATACTATTTAACAAGTTATATATATATGGTAATAAATATCTGTGAATTAAGATGTTTGCTTTATTTGTTATTCTTTTAGTAATCTAGGCATTGGAGTTCATTCTTTTGAGTTCTGATATTAATTTAGAGACTTTTCATGCGGTATTTATAAATATCAATATTTGCTTTATTTGCATTGGAAATTAAGCTAAGTTTGCATATGTTTTCTAAAACATAAACTCAAAAATTCAATTTTAAATTTCCTTAACTGAATACATATGATCCACACCTGTTTCATATTTTCTGAAACAAATTCCAAAACCAAAATAACAAAACAGTCTTTAGAAAACATCTTGTCTTCTGGATACAGCAAAAATAATTTAACTTTAAAATCAATGATTAGTAAGTCAGGTCTTGCATAATTCAGTAAACAATTTTTTAAGTAAACTGGTTATTTTTTTGTATGCTATCTTAGATTTAAGATGACTGCTGTTTTTGAAAAGCCCAGGGTCTAGTGGGTGATGCTATGGTTTGGATCTGTAATGACTTCCAAAAAGCTCATGTTTTGAAAGCATGATTTCTAATGTGGAAAGCTTCACAAGTGTGGCTTTTAGGCTATTATGAGAGCTGTAACCTCATCAATAGATTGATTCCTTTGATGGATTAATAATTTGAATAAACTACTGGGTGGCAAAGACATGTAGATGGGATATAGCTGGAGAAAGTAAGTCATTGGTGGTGTACCCTTGGAATTGTGTCTAGTTTCTGGCCCATTGGACACTTTCTCTATGCTTCCTGGGTGCCATGAGGTTGGTAGCTTTCTTCTGCCACATTCTTCTGCTATGACATTCTCCCTCACCTCAGAACCAGAGAAAAAGAGTGAGCTGAACATGGACTGAATATCTGAGACTGAGAGCCCAAAATAAAACATTGCATTCTTCTTTGTTCTTGTCACTTGTTTTAGTCACAATGATGAAAAACTATTATAGCAGCTGTTCAACATAAATATTAAAACATTTTCCTGATTAATATAAGACCATTACTGTCAGTATATCAAATATTTTCCCTTTAATTTCATTAAAACTGAGAAATTTATTATTTTTGTGAAATTTCCTCTAAAATTTAATAACACATTTAAAAGCATAATGGCTATTATATAGAGATAGTTAACAATTAAATGTTCTTTAACATGGTTTTATTAATAAAATTATTTAAATTTTGTGAGTTATGAATAAACAGCATCTTTGTTCAGATTTTTAAGCATTAAATCTTAAGCATTAAAAGAAAATAATTATGTGCAAAAATAAATAGAATTCATTGAATTGGCTCAAAAAAGTCACAAGACTAACAAGTAAGTTCTAAAATGCAGCCCCTGACATCCAGGAATTGGTCTGACATTCACAGGTGGCCATGTTATTCTGCTGGTGGACGTGAACAATCTCACAGAACATAAATATAGACAAGATCACTCTAAGATTGTGGCAAAAGGAAATAAAAGAACCATTTTATATCGAAAACTGCTAGACACCATCCTTCTCCATTTCCTAGTGAATGTGGTTTCTATTTCTTTACCAATTGCAGTTTTATCTTTTCTACAGTTTAGCTTTTTAATAGGTAAGATTTCTTGAGATACTCTATCTTAGCATTGTCCCTGCTTTCTGATATCATTTAATCTAGAGAAAACACCTAGTTCCTTAGGCATTCCTCAGAGTCCCTAAACCAATCCCAAATCCTACAACCAGCTCTTTCTAAAACCCTCATACCGAGACATGTCATGTTTCCATGTTGCATGTTCTTCCATGCTGTAATGAGTAATAAACCCAGCTTACTCTACTACAGGTGTGTTGCTTTTGGTGGTTGGCTTAAGGGAATAGATATTATTTAAAACCTTTTCCAGAACTTTATTACAGGGTAATTTGATCTCATTGTTAGCTACTGAGATATTTTGTCGAAAATATAGGATGTTGTAGAAATTCTCTAAGATTATGAGGTCTGGATCCAGATCACCTAGGGTCAACTTGCAGATCAGCTATTAAACAACTATATAATTGTGGCTAAAATTTTAATCTCTGAGGTTCTGTATTTTTGTCTTTAAACTTGGAATAATAATGATACTTTTCTTATAGATATTTAATGGCATTGAGTTAATATAAAAAATCATGACTGTGTTAGTCAGCTGTCTTTCACTGTGATGAAATACCTGAGAAAACTTAAAGAAGGAAAATTTTATTTTGGCTCATGGTTTCAGACATTTCAGCCTATGGTGAGATGGCTCTGTTGTTTTTGGGCCTGTGTTGAGGCAGAACATCAAGGCAAGGAATTTGTGGAGGAGTAAATCTGCTCATCTTTTGACAGCCTGGAAACATAGAGAGAGATAGAGAGAGAGGAGGAGGAGGAGGAGA
>PVKS010006319.1:0-67978 GCA_004027875.1 Aplodontia rufa
GAAGGTGGAGGAGTGGCATGAGGAGGATGAAGAAGGAGCAGGTGGAGGGGGAGAGGAACGGGGAGCAGGAGACAGGAAAAGGTCAAAGGTCTTTGGAAAAGACAGCTGAAAGAGAGGAAGCGGCGGTTGGAGGAGCAGCTGTCCTCGGAGCTGTTTGAAGGAGGAAGAGGATGAGCCAGTGCAATGGGCAAGGCCGAAGGCAAAGAGAGGACATTATTACAAAGTCCCAAAAGGAGCTGCGAGGCAAGCTCAAGTCAGGGGGAGGACTGGCGTGGAGGGGAGGCAGAAATTGGTGGGGCTGGGGACAGGGGTGCTGCAGTAAAAGAAAACTGCTTGCTTCATCTGTCACGTGCTGAGGGACGCGTGGAGCAGGACTTGGAGATGACTGCAAGCTGAGGCATCTGCGGAGATGGCTGGGATGATGACGTCGGAGTCCTGGCTGGCACCGAGGCACCCGCTCAGATGCGGCCGGCCGGGCCTTGCACTGCTCTTCCTCTCTTAGAGCAGCACTTACCTTACCTTTCAGCTCTTCCTCTCTTCAGAAATTCCCTCTGAAGCGGGCTCCTCCCCATCGCGTATGATTCTCTGTTTCAGCTCCTTTATTTCTTTCCAGCATTTATACTTGTAATTACTTTTTTTTTAAGAACAAGAAGGACAGGGGCTGGAGCGGTGGCTCGGCAGTTACTGCGCCTGCCCGGCATGCACAAGTACACGGGTTCAAACCGCAGCCCCCATGTACACAACTAAGTGTCAGAGCAACGAAAACCATGTGAAAAACTCAAAAAATTTTGATTAAAAAAAAAAAAGAAAGAGAGGGACAATGAGAGAGAGGAAGAGAGAATCAGCTTTAGTTTTCCCTGTGGCCCTCGCTGCTCCGACAGCTCGTGGGCACGCTGTGCTTGGGTTCAGACTCGCAAACTTGCACTTGCCAGGCGAGCATGGCAACCGCTGAGCCACCACTCCAGCCCTGTAATTACCTTATTAGTTTGTTTCTTTTTTCTTCCTCTCTTGTTCTCCTTCCTCCCTTCCTCTTCCTTTTCCTTTTCTTCTTTTTTTGTCTTACCCAACTAGTTTGGAAGTCCTAGGGACCAGGGACCACATCTGTCTGGTGTTACTGTGTCCTGTGGTGTAGCCACATGAGCAGGAAAGTAGCCAATGCATAAATATATATGCATATATAATTTTCTTTTTCATTATAGTTTTGCATGTTGGAGGGGTCTGTTGTTACACACCCACACATGCACGCGTCAGGTATCCCCCTTTAGCCTCCCCTTCCCCTCCATCCCCCTCCCGCAGTCTGCAAGGTTGCCCTCAATCCAAGGTTGGTAATCCGTGTTTGCCGAGTCTTTTGTCTAAATGTATTGCTCTCTTGCCCTTTCCTATATTGGACTCCAGCCTCCACATATGAGAGAAAATGCTCGGCCCTTGAGTTTCTGGGCAACCAATACTTCCTGGGCACAAGAGTGAATATTGCGAAACCTGGGTCCCTAGGGTGCTAATGTGCTGGACTGAGCAGTTTTCCCCAGGGTTGGGACTGCAGGAGGTCTTCAACACAGAGCCAACCCCGCTGGAAATCCAGGGCGGCGGGGGAAATCACTGGAACGCTTGCTTGCTCGTGGGGAAGCAGAGGAGAGCCAAGGTGGTCAGGCACGCTGCTGGGGCTGGCGTGGAGGTTCGCCACGCTCATCTTCCTCCCAGAGAGAATTTGCTACATCTCCCCGAGGAGTGCTTAGTGGCCAGCCCCCCGCTGCCGCTCCTTGGGGATCTACCAGAGTTTGCGTCAAGGCCCTGCTTTCCTTGGGCAGCCCTGGTCGATGACTGAGCATTGCCCTGGTCGTTTCTCCCTAATGGACTCCTTATCAGGGCGGCCAAGGCTTCGTCACTGAGATTTTCCAGAAATCAGACTGAGATAGAGTTAGGAGCTCACGGACTTTATTACAGGTAAGGTCAGGGAGGTAGCAGGTGAACCTGCGAAAGACAAGGGAGGTGGCGCCACTGGGCAGGAAGGGCTGGCACTGCCGGTTCTCCAGGGCCTATTCTGCTCCTCCCTTTATCCTTCTTAGATGTGTTTCCTCACCCTCCATGCGGCTGTGACAACCAGCAACCAGCCGAGTGGCAGAACTCTGCTCCCACGGTTCTGTAGGTCAGAAGTCCAAAGTCAGTGTGTTGCCGAGGTTGGTTGCTTATGCAGACTCGGAAGAAGAATCTGCTGCCTGCCTCTCTCCTGGCTGCGCAGGCCATTGGGACATTGCGTGGCCTGTGCCTCCACCTTCACACACCTCCTCCTCTACATGTCTTCTCTAGAGAAAGTCTTCTTCTCCTTCTCCTTCTCCTTCTCCTTCTCCTTCTCCTTCTTCTTCTTCTTCTTCTCCTTCTCCTTCTCCTTCTCCTTCTCCTTCTCCTTCTCTTCTCCTCTCCTCCTTCTCTTCTCCTCTCCTCCTCCTCCTCCAACTCCTCCTCCTCCTCCTCCTCCTCCTCCTCCTCCTCCTCCTCCTTCTTCTTCTTCTTCTTCTTCTTCTTCTTCCTCTTCTTCTTCTTCTTCCTCTTCTTCTTTTTTGTACCAGGGATTGAATGTAGGGATGCTTAACCACTGAACCACATCCCCAGCCCTTTTTAATTTTTATTTGAGACAGGATCTTACTAAGTTGCTTAGGGCCTCGCTAAGTTGCTGAGGCTGGCTTTGAACTTGCAATCCTCCTGCCTCAGTCTCCTAGTTTGCTAGGATTACAGGTGTGTGCCACCATGCCCAGCTTTATCTCTTCTTGTGAGGACACCAGTCATTGAATTTAGGGCCACTCTAATTCAAGAATGATTTCATCTTGGGGCTGGAGCAGTAGTTCAGTGCTTACAGCACTTGCCTGGCATGTGCAAGGATGTGAGTTTGAATCCCAGCACCATCTACACAACAAAGTGTCGGAGCAATGAAAGCCACACGAAAAAACTAAATAATGTTGCTTCTGTCTCTCTCTCTCTCACCATCCCTCTCTCTTTAAAAAGAAAAATGATTTCATCTTGAGATCTTTATCTAATTACATCTACAAAGACCTATTTCCAAATAAGGTCACATTATGAGACTCAGAGTAGCGGGGACACTCTTCAGCCCACTATACCCCCTCTCAGTTCCCACCTCTGTCTCAGCATCTGCCCCTGAGAGGACCGAAACTGACCCACTGTAGAAATGAGCAGTGTCCTCTGCTGCTGGCCTGGCCAAGAGATGGACAGACAGAGGTTTACTTGCCATTCATTGAATAGACATACGTTTGCTGCCCTTCAGAGGGACTATGGCCACCCATTGCTGGGCTCTGCCTCTCCATCCTGGACTCTCAGGGAGAAACAGACACGGTGTTGGAATCAATCACCAATCTTTATTATCAACAAGCATGCGCTAGCACCATGAACCTTGAAAAGAAGTCAGCTCGGATGGGAATGACGGACACCGATGAACACAATCTCATCTTTACATGCTCACAGGAAACTGTGGATCTATGCTTTCCTGGACTAGCTCCTGGGATTACTGAGAACGATATGGCGATCTATGTACTATCCCTGGAAAAGTAGGACCCAGACCTGAAAAATAAGTGAATACTAACAAGGATTCCTTCCTCACCCCATTTGCATTTGCCACTTTGCATATTTTGATACACGAAGTTGCCCATATTACAAAAATATTCAGCTCCCAGAATCTGTACCCGCAGCTCAGAGTTGCTCAGGAATTTCCCCATCCTGTTGGTTGGGTTATTAATTTATAACTGGGGAGGAGTGGAAGCTTCCATGTAAGTGACTGCTGGCTGCTTCACAGATCTTTGGCACTGCACCCTAATCTCCCACAGTCCTCTGAAGGTGGCTTCATGTCTTCATTCGGCACGTTGGAAGCATCCATCTTGTTCTGTGGCCATGGCTGCAGAGAAGATTCTACTGGAGTCCTGAAACTTCCAAGCACTTTGCTCACCTGTGCTCTGGATTGGCACATGGCTTAGCTGTTACTAGTGCTCAAGTGCCAATTAATTCCTCCACGCTGATGTTTTCCGTCCTTCCCAATATCTTCCACCGTGCCCTGTTTCTGTAGCCACAGGATATGGACAATGCCGAGGGCAGGAAAGGGGTTCCCTCTGGGACTCCCGATGGTTTCTGTTCTTCAAGTAGGAAATGAATTTACAACTGAGGCAAAAGGTGATGAGGTTTGCATCTTCCTCCACTGCCTCCACCCCACGTCTTCTGCTGAAGAAGAGATTTTTGCTTATGGGCTCAGCCTCTAGCACTTCATGGCATTTTCCAATCAAGTTCTAGAAAATGTTGGTCTGTGTTCTTTTTTATTGGAGTGTCTGTTGCATATGAACATATTTTTTTTCAAAGAGAGGACAGTGAGAGAGAGAGAGAGGGAGAGACAGAGAGAATCTATTTTTATTGAGTTTTTCACATGGCTTTTGTTGCTCTGACACTCAGTTGTGTACGTGGGTGCTGGGGTTTGAACCTATGTGCTTGCGCATGCTGGGCAAGCAACCGTAACCACTGAGCCATGGCTCCAGTCCCTGAACATGTTTTATTGCACTTAAAGATACCACCACCACTAAGCACCAAAGTCAGAGCCTCTGGAGACTCACCCTAGAAAATAACCAAGTCAGACTGTCATAGGCCCCTGAATCACCTGGTGCGGATACACAGGGCGCACCCAGGGAACACCCGAGAGCTCAGAATTGGAGGCCCAGGAGTGCTTGAGAATGGGGCTTCATTCCCGCCGGGCTGTGGGCAGGAGGGCAGGGCTTGCATCCTGTGGCCCAGAAGGCAGAGCAGGCGAGATGGGTGGCAATGAGAGCAAGGCAGAGGAGCGGCTCAATCTGGGATTCCACAATGAGACGTGTGCAAAAAAATGGGATGGACAGTCCAGGGTGTAGGGTTACAAACTGAGCAAAAAAGAAGACAGGACAGCCAGCTAAATTGAATTTCAGATGAACAATAAGTAATCCTGTACAATGTTTGGGATATATGCATACTAAGAAGTCACTCATCCTGTATCAGAGACTCAGAGTTAAACTGGCATCCTGTTTTCTATCTGGAAATGCTCCCAGGACGTTGCAGTTTCGTCACTGAAGGTCATGCATGGTTTGGGGATCCACTGAGATGTCAGATGGCAGGCTTGGGTTCAGAGACCTCCCCCAGCCTTAGCCAGGCATTCATTTCCGCCTTGTGCTTCCTCAGAGTCAGTGGCCCTGAGCCCAACAGCAACTTATTTGGAGAGCTGTCCTTCCATGGCCCACAGCAGCAGTAGCATCCTACATCCAAGAGTAGCCTCCACAGGGGGACACAAATGTGGATCTATGGATCCCCCCATCCCAGGGTCACCTCCCTCCCCCACCGCGCCTTCTCAAACCTCTGGCGGTGGTGGGCCTTCACCCACCCCTGAGCTGTTTCCCTGGCCTGCCATCACCCACATGCACCTGATTAGGGAGCCAGAGACTTACAGGGGCTCCTCTTCCCCAGGGTCGGCATTTGCATAGGGTGATGGATGCTGAGATGTCATCTAAACACATCTGCACTTTGCATATTAAACAAAGCGATTTCCAGAGGAAGCGCAGGGAGCTTTGTCTCCTTCCAAGAATATTTCCTCTGAGTCAATTTCACTTCTCTTTTGGCCAGCATGTGGCACCTTTCTCCTAGGTACCCCTCCTCCAGGAGTCTCCCCAACCCACCCTGTTGCAATGAACTCAGTATGGAGAAGGAGATTGCCTGGGATGTAGGACAAAGAAGGACACAGGTTCCTAGCCAGGGCCAGGCGAGATCACGGGTCCTCCTCTGTACCCTGCACTGGTGTCCACCTCCCTGTGGGAGGCCTGTGACTAGCCCTGTTTTCAAGGCACAATCCGTGCTTGCCCGCTGGGCTTTGTCTGGAGACAGAGAATTCCTTCTTCTAATCTCTGACCTCTGATATCACACAGCTGGGACTTTTCCTCTAAAAGAATCCAAGCCCTACCTGGAGAGATCTTTAGGATCCTTAAAAATGTCACCATAAAATTGACCCACAAAATTAAGCTGAATATTTTTTTTCCTCCAAAGATAGGAAGGAACAACATTGGAAATCCCTGAATTTATGTCCCAGCAGTATCAAATCATTTTAGCTGAATTACTTACATGGGGTATGATGGGGTGAAAAATCCCTTAGTTACCAGATTGGCATAGCAATACCTCCTCCAGTGGTCCCTTGACCCTGGTACACAAGCCACGAGGCATCAGGGAAGCCTCTGGCACAGCCGTGTTCCTGTCCTTCCTCCCTGCCTGCCTGTCCTGATGGAAAGTTCCTGAGCTGACCCTGGCCAAGGATAAGAGCAGACATCTGGCTGGAAGGGGCTTCTGTGAAGTCACATATCTCCTTGTGGCGGGAGGTGGATAGGAAGAAGGAATGGACGTTTTATTGAGGGGCTGCTACATAGCTGACTCCTTAGATGAGTAACCTGAAATATGGTGTGGGGTTTAAGAAAAGAGACTTGAGTTGAACCCATACAGATCTGGGTTCAAATCTGATCTCTACAACTTCATTGTGTCTTGGTCTCCCATAAAATGCAGACAGTGGCACTCACAGCCTGTGCTCCTAGCAGGGTGTGCAGGGGCTGAGCTGTTTAGTGGCTAGGGTACAGCCAGCCTCCTAGTGACATGACTCAGGAGCATCTGCGCCCAGTGTGATCAGCTCCATTGTGCAGGCTGGGAAGGAGGGGGAGGAGCCCTGCAGAGACTCTTGAGCCTTGGCCAGTCTGGACCCAAAGCTCAGCTTCAGCCAGTAGTGGCAGGTGTTACAACGTCACCCCCTGCTTAGAAGTCTGCAGGGATTTCTATTGTTTATCCCATTCTTGAGCAACATCCTCAACAAGTTCAGCATCATCTGACCCCTCCAATGTCCAGTCTCCTGGGGATTTTTCACCCTTGACCAATTCATTGGTTTTCTTCCATTTTCTGGAGCAATCCTGGAACACATCAGCCTCTCTTCCTGAAATGCACTTCTCCAGCCTCACCCATCTCCATCCACTCCTTTGGGTGTCAGCCTCGACCTGCCTCTCCAGGGCTGATGTCAAAAGCCAGGTTGGCTTACCTGTTCCACCCTCCCGTATGTTGGAGAGAGTCTGTGTGACATACCCTCTGAACTCCCACCATGCCCCCAGATCTAGCCCCGTGCCGTGTGATGAACGAATAAGAACAGAGTGGAACAACGATGGGGACAGAGTGCTCCCCGAGTTGAACGGGATTTGCCTGTCTGGGTGTTTGCTGGAACAAGACTTAGAACAACTGCTACAGTCTTGGAGGGAGAGGTGGGTCCCTGGAGGGCACACCTGTTCTGCAGAACCAGTGTGCACAGCATTCAGGGCAGGTAAAGATTCTGGGTGGCTTCTGCTCTTCAGGGGTGAAGTCATATTGTAACTGGGGCAAAATAAAATACATGATGTAGGGAGGTTTCCAGTCTTCCTCTGATGACCTCACCCCGTGTCCACTTCTGGGTCCCCATAAGCCAATATAACCTGGGTGTCTTTTATTTGCAACAAAAGACATTCTGGTAGAGTGCCCTTCAATCTCCTTCAGGACTTCTCTGCTTCCTGCTGGACTTGAATGTGTCCTTGAACAATGTGCAGGCTGTTGTATGTGTGCACTGTGGAATGCACTTCAAAATCCCAAAGTGTCTGTGTGTTTGCTGCTTACATCCTGTTTTATATGCATATATATAAAGGGCTCGTGCTTTACCTGGTTTAATGGGAATTTTAATCCAGTTGAGCTATTTACTCATTGATCATTTTGTACTCATGCTTATTATTATTCGTGTATAACTTATGTCCCATTTTCTGGACTAATAAAAACAATGTGTACCTCAAGAGCCGTAGGAGGGGCTTCTCATACTTGCATCAAACTTTATTGATTGATTGTGGTGTTGGGGACTGATCCCAGGGCCTCATGCATGCTAGACAAGCACTGATCATGCTTTCAGAATGTCCGTGTGATGCCCCCCACCCTGAGGCCTTGGAGGCTGAGCTGGCTCTCTGATGGCCTTCCCTGCATCAGCCTGACACCTGGTAGCGGTGCTGTCCAGAGGACAGCGAGCCTGAAAAGATAGCGTGTGAAGAGACTCTCCAACAGGGCTTTCCTTATTTATTAGATTCCAGATACATGGGGCTGGGGCAGAGGAGTCCTAGGGCGCGAGATTTACATGGAGGTCTTTGGGAGAACGTACAGGGGTGGAAATGCGTACAGGGTGTGTGCGGCAACAGGGGACTGGCATTTAAAAATATATACATCTCATGAAGCCATTCCAGCCATATTACCATTATTAGAAAATAAAGCAATCTTTCCACATAGTGCTTTTCTTTGGTGCTGTTCTGTGGGTACAAACTCTGGGCCCTTGGGTGGTCTCCATCCCCCGCCCCTTCTCCTCCCTGCCTTTGGGGAGGGCAGAGTCCAGCACAGGTGGGGGCAGGCTGCTCTCCACTGCTATCCAGAGCCTCAGGCCTGGGAGGTCATCAACATTTACGTAGCCATTGGGAGACACTCAAGTTGACACGTGACAAAGCCACCTGGAACATTCAGAAAGGACAGGGACCAGGGAACCAAACAAAACCCAGCCAGTACCACCTTCTCTGTGGTTGGATTTCCATGTTTTATTTCTTGGTTGGTTTCAAATGACCTGTATCATGAGCATACAACTGAGAAGTGTGGTTTCCTTTTCACAGACTTTTCAGAAACTGCAGAATTGGGGGGCAAACTTGGATTGTTTGGGGGCACAGGGCCTCCTAAACTCTTCTCACCGTCCCAGCTCCAATTAAGTGAAGTGCCCTGCCCTCTCCAGGGAGGCCTCGAGTCTGGCCCGGCTTCCACCTATGAAGGCCCCTGCCCTTCTCTGCATGTCCAAAGGACCCAGCAAGTCCGTACCAGGGCTTTCCCACAGGTGGAGCTCCCACCATTACTGGTGCATTTCCTCTGAAAGCAGCTCCGTCTGGGGAGAAGCAAGCCTTCAGGTCTGCGGCCCCCTCTGCTGGAAAGGGCTCTAACGTGGGGCACCTGAAGAAGCACCAGACAGACCCAAGGAGGCAAAGGTGCCCCCCTGGGGAACACCCACCTGCTCCACAGCAGTGGCTGCAGAAAAGGTGGACTGCAAACCTTGTGTACAAGCCCCAAAGGGCATCAGTAGACAGTGCTTGGGCACAAGTGACAGCTAAAACAGGGTACCTGGCGAGGAGATGCTGCCCTTTGCACCCCTCCCCAAGCATGTAGCACAGCCTGAGCTCCCCCAGAAGACTCTCCAGGTTGGACCCTTTGGTCTTGGCCCAGGTTCCTTAATGCCAAGGAGAAGCCTCTGCAATGACCCTGTGACCCCCCCGGGGGGCAGAAACGGGCAACATCAAGTCAGGGAATGAGGCACCAGCAACTGCAACGGGGGCTCATCCAGCAAAAGGAAAAGATGGGTGGGCACCTCCAGGAACCCTTGGTGTTTTCTGTAGAGGGGTCAGAGAGGCGCTTTGCAGCCCCTGGGATTAGACAGCTCTCCTGTCTGGGTGACCTCAGCATGTCCAATGCAGCTCAGGCTCAGCAGTTTCTTGGGGGTGGTGCACCAGGTCCACCCCCATCCACCGGAAGTGGGAACTGCTTCTGATGGCAAAGCTTGGCGAGGCACCTGGTGTCCTAGACAATCAAGTTTGCCCACCTCTCCCAGGAGGAGGCTGAGTTAGAAGGGCATGGACTAGGGACCACAGGGTCCCAGGCTGGGCTGCTCTGACCCCTGCTACAGAGAAGGTGGCTGATTGACAGGGGCACTTTCCATCATCCCCAGATCCTCCATGCTGTCCTCGGCCAGCACCGGTTGGGAGTTCAGGGATGCCACTTGAGTGGATAATGGACTTTCATGTCCACTCATGGAAATGGGCCCATGCGCATAGGACTGAGGGGTTTCCTGGGACACAAAGTTCACTGTTCAAACTGGGAAAGTCCAGGGCAGAGCAGGTTGGTGGGTCCCCTATGCAGCAGCAAGACACTTTGGGGATCCTTCCAGAGCTGGCCAGGAGAGCTACAACCCAATTTCCTTGGTGGCACTGCGTTCCTGAATCTACGGAATGCAGAGGATGGTATCTCTGGGGTCAACTACCCTGGAGGCTAGGAAGAACCTGGCAGGAGGGACCCCACTGAACGCCCTCTCCTGCACCCCCTGCACCTGATTTCTGCAGATCATTCTTCCTGTTCTGGGCAGAGGCTGGTTTGGGTCTCTCCCAAGACTGCCAGCCTTGGGCAAAGAGCCCCCAGTGTCTCACAGACCTTCTGGTCAGGACCTGCTCTGAGGGAGGAAGAGGCTGGAGGGAAGCAGAGGGGGCTTCTGGGAGGAAGGCCTGCTCTTCCCTGAGCCAGCACGTCCTGTCCACAGGCCCTGGAGTCACTGCTGCTGGCTGAAGCCAGGGTGGAGTGAGCTCTGAGGTAGGGGAGGGGCCTCCTGGGAAAGGAGGGGAGGAAGATGAGTGGCAGGCAGGTGGGAGAGCACCGAGAGGTGGGGGGCCCAGAAAAATGCATGAGCTTGGGTCACTGCTCCCCGTGGTGCACCCGGGCTGCGTGTGCATGGGCTGAGAGGAAGATGGAGGGATGGCTGTCTGGATTGTGGAAGGCGTGGAGACTGAGGGGCCCTAGGGGCCTCAGAACAGGCAGGGCCTCCACAAGATGCTGCTGACCCAAGGCCCTGACCTCTGCAAAAGGACCCGCCCTGAGCATTGCCCACGATGACCCCGAGAGGGGTCAGGAAATGCACAGGTTGCCTCCTGGTGGCTTGATGGGCAAGTGGGAGCTTCCTCGGGGGTCTCCAGTCCCAAGGGTAGTCAGCCCCGGTCCAGGCCTCAGCACTGCCCGTGAGGAGGAAAAATATACCAAAGAAAAAGCGGGTGACAGATGAGCCCCAGGGCCCCTTCCCTCCCAACCCCGTCCCTGTCCCCCCACCCCATTGCACCCGGGAATCTGCACACACAGCCAGGAGGCCGGGAAGCCCTTCCTCTGGCCCAGCTTAGAGCCATGATACAGGGGTCCGAAGGTCGAGGCTGGTGGCTGTGGAGGTCTCTGTGTCGGTCCGTCCGTTTGTCTGTCCATGGGCGGGAGTCAGTCCCTGTGCGGGGCCCTCAGACCTTGGCCTCCAGCATCTCCAGGAAGAGTTTGTGCATGGGCACCTTGCCCTGCAGTTTGATGCTGTAGAAGTGCTGCACAGCCTTGGCGGCCGTCTGCCGCAGCAGGGGCAGCGTCAGCAGCAGCTTGCCCGTCCTCCGGGGCTCCTCGTGGCGCTGGCTCAGCTCGTAGTCCTGCAGCGCTTCATGCAGCAGGTCCTGCAGCTTCTGCACGGCCTCCAGGTCCTCGATGTACATGGAATCTGGGGACACAAGGGGAAACATGAGCGGCTGGCCGGGAGCACTGCCCAGAGCAAGCACAGAGAGGTTACGCTGCTGGGCTGAGGTCACAGAGGATGACAGAGCTGGGGATCAGACCCAGGGAGAGACCTGCATCTAGGCACAAACATTCTTGAAAGACCACCAAGAGGGGCTCAGCAGTTACTGTGCTTGCCTGGCATGCACAAGGACGCGGGTTCAAAACCCAGCACCACGTACACAACAAAGTGTTGGAGCGATAAAAGCTACATGAAAAACTAAATAAAATTGATTCTCTCTCTCTCTCTCTCTGTCCCTCTCTCTTAAAAAAAAAAAAAAGACCACCAAGAGGCAGCCACACTGACATAGAAATTGAGCCTGGGCAGACCTATCAGTTGCTCTGGAGATTCCCGGCAGATATCCTGGAGTCTGACTGGCAGAGCTAGAGTCCTGTGTCCCTCACTTGCTAGCTGCGTGACTTTAATTTCTCTGTTCCTCATTTTCCTCATCTGTGAAATGGGATGATAGCCACACCTACTCAAGGGGTTAGAGGAGTTATACAGCTTAAGCTTTAGCGCACTGCTGGTCAAATGGGGTGTGCCTAGGAAGCAGGGTCACTACCATTACTGTCAGTTATTACTGTCACTGTCACCATGCTGCCATTGCCACCAGGCGCCAGTCTACAGTGCAGCCGTGAACCCTGCAGGATTCTGGCTGTGAACGCAAACACCAAACACCGATGAAGGGCTGAGCAGGTCAGGGTACTCTGGGGTGGGCGCCTGGGGCCTGGTGATGGAGGGTGTGCTCTGGAGCCTGGGGTGCAGCTCAGTGGCAAAGAGCTTGGCTGTCAAGCATGATACCCTGAGTTCCACCCCCAGCACTGCAGAAGATGGAGAAAAAAGTGGGAAGGGTAAGGCTTAGGCCACAAATTAAGGGTTTGAATGAAATTGACCTAAATCTCACAAAGCAGGGAGGTGCCGCTGACATCAGGTTAACGTGTGTTTGAGTCAAACAAAGCAAAGGGAACAGTCTGGAACCCTCTCATGGGGGAAGATAACCGGACTTCTGACCTTCCCCGATGACCCTGAGCTTGACCCTGAACTGCAGTGTCCAAAGCTCGCCAAAGGTGGGAGGACTGCTTGATCCCGTGACTTCCCCCAACCCTCGAGGTCTGTACTCCACCTATGCCCTCCGGGGCTCTGCCTCTTTCTGGGTGAGGAGCAGTAGAAAGGACTCCAGTCTCAGATGCTGCGTGACTTTGGTTAAAGGAAACAGCACATCACCAAGTGCTTAGCTGGCACCTAGCTTGTAAGTTATCATTACCATTACTGGGGGGACTGGATCTGGGGGTAAGAGCCCTTGCAGGTGCGGGGCCATCCTGGAACCACACCCAGTCTCCTCCAGCAAGGACTCTTTTGCCCACTGGGAGATGAAACATGGCCTCATTGCTGTGGGGTCACAGTGTACATTCAAAATGTGGCTGCTTCCCGCAGGGCTGGGCCCTGGCCACCCAGAATCCCGACTCGGGCAGCTCCCCTTCCCCATCCTGCCACCCTCCCCTCCTTCCCCCAGGAGGCCAAAATTGGCAGGCGTCTTCGACCAAAAATGAAATAAAATAACATTGCAAGATTAATTTCTTCACAATCCATCAGCAAGTCTGTATCGATGGCATTGATAAACTGTTAATTACAAAATCAATGACTATGAATTTTTCTGCTGTCAGGGAGCCCTGGAGATGGCCGGGATGGAGGGTGAGCCACGGACCGCAGGCTCCCAGGGTGCTGAGCTCTGGGCTGAAGACTGGCACTAATATGCTTCGCTCTTCTGCTTGGCATTAGCCCTAAGCCACAGAACCCCGCCCCATGTCCCACCCTCTGGGCCTCAGCAGTGGCACCCATAGGCCCTCGGCCACCAGGACCCCCTCAATGGTCTCCTAGGCCCCAACCCTCTTCCCTGCCACCCAGGTGGTCTTTCCATCCCAAGGCTGGGGATAGGTCACTCCCTGGCAGCCCTTCCTTGTTCCTGTGCTGAGCCCATTCCAACCCAGCTGCGAGTTTGTCATGCAGAATGAGGGTCCAGGTACCCAGACTTCTTGCCTGGTGGCATCTAGACCCTCTGCATGTAGACCATCCTGTAACCAGTGTGCAGCAGGTGCGAGATGCTCAGGGTGCAGGAGGAGACCTCTGGGATGATCAAGACAAATTGCTTTTTGGGCTATGCCCCCCAAAGGGCTTGTTCTTCCCCATTTCCTGCCTTGGGCTGGTTGCTGAGCTGCAAAGCTCTCGCTATCTCCACAGCTGAAGGCTTCTCGCCAAGCCCTCTGCGTGAGCCTGCGCTATGGCAGGTCATGACTTTGGAAAGTGCTCTTTTAAACCACTACTTTAAATGATCCTGGTCTGTCCACCTCCATGTTCTGTCCCCTGGGGTCGGGAACTACCTCCAGCTGCCCCTGCCCTCAGGCCACCAGCACTAGGCCTGCTGAGCTGAGCAGAAGCACCAGGATTGAGAAGATCTCTGGGGCAGGCACCCTGCCCCATGTCCTAGGGGCATCACTGTACAGATGAAGAAACTGCTGCTCAGAGAGGTTAGCTGCTGACACTCAGGGAGCAGGAGGACAGGCAGGGTTTGAACCCAGAGCTGGTGACCCTGAAGTCCACACTCCAAAGTGTGATGCATAGACTGGTCCCCTCTGCCCTCTGGTTGCTAGTGACCTGGGATAAGATAAGAATAGAATGTTTGGAGACTTTAGAACAACTTAACAGGATAATTTTTCTTTATATCTATTGTATCTAATAATTTAAAAATTGGGCTGAGCCAGGCACAGTGGTACACTGTGCCTCTAATTCCAGCAACTTGGGTGGCTGAGGCAGGAGGACTGCAAGTTCAAAACCAGCCTCAGCAACTTAGCGAGGTCCTAAGCAACTTAGCAAGACCCTGTCTCAAAATAAATATAAAATGGGCTGGGGATGGGGCCCAGTGGTTAAGCAGCCCTGGATTAAATTCCTAGTACAAAAAAAAATTGGGGGGAGACTTATATTTTGTATATGTCTTTTTAATTCCATTTTTATAATCTTTTTTTGTTACACTTTACAAAATGATCGGTTTGTGATGGATCAAACATTTTTAGACATTTAAAAACTGGTCCTTCATCAAGGTATTTTGGAAAGTGCTCTTTTAAACCACTACTTTAAAACAAAGAAGAAAGAAAAGGACTGACCAGCCGTGTCTTGAGTACCTGCTTAGCAGGCCTTAGCAATTAGCTGCCACCGCTGCTGCACCATTCCCCACAGCCCTCGGGGACAAACAAAGGAGTCTCTTTGGGGCAAGGGACAGCCAGAGCCTTGAGCATCACAAAGTCATCCTGCACTCTGAGCACCTTGCACCTGTGCACCAGCTGCAGGATGGCTCCCTCTAGATGCCAGCCAGACAAGAGACCTGGGTTCCTGGAACCTCATCCCATGTGACCAAGCGTCATGCAGGCAAAACTTGATGCCAGGAACCTTGCAGGGGTTTACATCACCTAACCATGGTCTGTAGGGGCATGCGTGCGCGTGCCCACACACAGGTCTACAGGTACATGCATGCATGCATGTGTGTGAGCTTGTGGGATTAAGGGAAGGGCCTGGCGTTGAGGGGTACAAGGAGACACACATGGGCTGCCTCCTCCTACCTCTTCACTCACCTCCCTCAAGATGAGCATGCTGGAATAAATTAATCAGGAACCTCCAAAATTGAGCACTTTGCCTCCCAAGCCTGGCCAGCCTCCCTGTGTTGCACCTCACTCCCCAGTTTCCTGCTATGACTGCTTTGACTCCCCTACTCCCCATCACCATGCCCAGCCCTCTTCCAAGGCTAGCTGAAATGCTTCCCTCTGAAAGGTGCAGCACAGGGGGATAAGTCTTCTGTGACATTACACATTTATCAAAGCCCACAGGAAGGGACAACATGAAGAGTGAACCTCAGAGGAAGCTATGCACTTCAGTGAAGAATAATGCGTTGAGGGGCTGGAGCAGTTTGAACCCCAGCACCACATACACAACTGTCAGAGCAGCGAACACCAGATGAAAAAATAAAATAAAATTGATTCTTTCTTTCACACTGTCCCTCTCTCTTCTAAAAAAAAAAAAAAAAAGAGTTGAGCTGGGCACAGCGGTGCATGCCTATATTCCCGGCAACTTGAGAGGCTGAGGCAGGAGGATCGCCAGTGAGGCTGTAAGCAACTTACTGAGACCCAGTCTTAAAATGAAAAATAAAAAGGTGGGGCGGGAGGGGTGGCTCTGCCCTAGAGCACTCACCAAGGACCCATGTTTGAATCCCAGCACCACAAACACAACTCAGTGTATGAAAAACAAATTAAAGATTGATTCTCTATGGATTGTATGCTCTCTTGTTCTCCTCTCTCTAGCTAAAATAAATAAATAAAATAAAAGGGGACGGGGTATGGCTCAGTTAAGTGTCCCTGGGTTCAATCACTGGTACCAAAAAAATAATAATAATAATAATGTGACGATAGTGGCCCACTAAATGTAACAAATTACCACAGTAAAGCCAGACGTTCGTGATAGAGCAGGCTGTATACTGGGGCAGGGGAACTGGGACGGATGTACATGGAATCCTATGGACTCTACTCAGTTGTTCTGTAAATCCATAACTGTTCTAAAAAAATGAGAAGAAGGAGGCTCTAAAATGGCATTAGCATTGTCCAAAGAATACATCACAATTTTGGCCTCTGAAAGTGTAAACGATCTCTATAAAAGTACCTAAAATTCAAATTGCTACTTAGCCTTCATTAATTATTAATAAAAGGAAGTGAAGCGAACAATGCTTCCGCATGTTAGGCAGGTTCCCCAGGAGCACAGCCCGAGGCCGAGGCCTGGGCACTGGGATTATGGAGGGCAGGTATTCAGGGGGAGGAAGTGGGTCAGCAAGCAAGGCACATGAGGCCTGATCCCACGCAGAGCGCCTCGGTGCGTGGGTCCACCACTGGCGGATGGTGCCCAGGTACGGAGCTGCAGCAGGGGTGAGGTCTGCATAGAGCAGTTAGCAGATGAACTCAGGATCTGGGGGACAGGGAGCACCATCCGGGCAAAGGGTCTGAATGGAGACTGTAACAGCGCCCCCTGCACGTGCCATGAAGCCTCATGTTAGGGTGACATGTTAAGGTGCCCAACTGACCCAGTTTGCAGGTACTGAGAAGTTTCCTGGAAGGCGGGGCTTTCGGTAAAAGCAGGACAGTGCGGAGCAGACCAGCCGGTTACCCTGAGTGTATGTCTCCAACGGCCTAACCTCTCCTAAGCGCCAACAACCCTGTTTCCTGTAACAGTAACAGTAATGATAATGATTGACATCTAGGGAGCCCTTCTTCTAGGCCAGGCGCTGGGCTAAGTGCTTTATTTTCAATTGCTCTACAACACAAAAGTGCTCAAAGGAGGTACTTGGAGTTAGCCCCCCAACACACAGGGACTGAGCTGAGCAAGATCACACCACCAGTAAGAGTCAGAGACAGAACCTGAACCTGGGTCCACGTGACCCAGACCTCAGCAGTGAACTTCACCACCATTGCCCTGAGGCAGAATCATTCACATGCACTGCTACTGCTGGCAGACTGTCCCGGGCAGGGACCCTGGACTTCTCCTGCATCCCCAGCACCCAGCACAGTACCCTGCATAGGCTCTGTGTGAACACAGGTAAGTTCAAGTTCACTCACCAACATTACCCAATACACCTCCTTCCCCCAGACAACCTAGCCAGAGGGCGGTAGATGGTTAAATGGGACAAATCCTCCTGTTCTAGGAGAATTTCTTGGGAGGAGTGGTGCTGGGAATTGAACCCAGGGCCTGCCACTGTGCCATGTTCCCAGCCTTTTTTTTTAATTTTTGGTACTAGGGATTGAACTCAGAGGCACTTAGCCACTGAGCCATACTCCTAGCCCTTTTAATTTTTTTATTTTGAGACAAGGTCTCACTATGTCGCTCAGGTCGGCTTTGAACTCACAATCCTCCTGCCTCAGCCTCCCAGGTCACTAGGATTACAAGCCACTTGGCCGAATCCTCCTAAGTGCCAGACTAAACTGTTCATTTGGAAGGGTTTTATTTTCTTGTGCTCAGGCAATATGATTGAAAGATTTCAGGAGTGGGTAGAAGCTCAGGTTGATTTTGAAATTAGGTGACCTTGGTGTGAATCAATGCTTGACATTTTTTCACTGCGTGACCCTGGACAATTTTCTTCACCTTTCCCAGCTTCAGTTCCCACCTCTGTAAAACGTGGCTGCAGTAATAAAATCTTTGCTCATAGGGCTGTCCGTAAGAATTAAATTCACAGCCAATTTAACAAGTGAGCACTTACTATGTGCCAGGCATGTCATAAGCATAATATAATGATGTATAAATAAATCCCTGTAATAGTCCTGTGGGGTCTATTTACTGTCCCCATTGGACTGGTGGAGAATCTTTGGCTCAGGGTGAAGCAACTTTGCCCAAGTGGTAGAAGCAGGATTTGACCTTTAGCAACGGCCTCCGGAATCTGCGTCCTTAAGCAGCATTGTGGGTCTGGATGTCAAATGCGTGGGAGACATGCAACCAGCACTGGCCTTGTCACCTTCTTAACCCCAGGCCACCCCCTGCACCACCTGTGATGACAACAGCTTTGGCACCTTCAGGGCACCCCCGCCTTCGGTGGCCTTGCTCATAGTTCCAGGGATGTGCCTCAGTTTCCCCCGCTACACACTCCACACTGCCCCTACCTGAATTAGCCAGAGCCAGGGCCTTGAGTGTCACAAACTCCTCCTTCTCCACCTTGAGCTTCTTGTACCTGCGCACCAGCTGCAGGATGGCCCGGTGAAGCTCCAGCAGCCCAGCCAGGCGGGAGTGCTCCTCGTCCATGATGTAGTCCTCGGCGTACACCAGCTTGTCGTCGTAGGGCAGCGAGCGGTACACAACACCTAGGATGAGGATCTCCATCCAGGCACTCTGCAGCAGACTCATCTGGTCCCCCAGCGAGAGGCTGGAGAAGCCTGCGGGAGGAGGGCAGCGGCGGTCAGGTGCGTGGACCAGAGGCCTCCTTGCTTCTTGCTGGAGGGCAGAGGAGTAGGGTGGGCTTTGTCCACGGCACCTCCAGAGCCTTTGCAGCGGGTATCCCTGTGCAGAGGCTGGACTCCCTGTCCTTCCCAGGGTGAATGAGTCAGACTTGGAATTCATGGAAAGGACTTATGTAATCAGAGCTTAGTCAATGTTGACAGTTGCTATCATTATGATTGCATTATGATTGTTAGTTCTAAAGTATTTTGCAAATGTCTGGAGGAGTATTTTGACTAACTGAATGCATTTGTAATTTAAGGAGTTGCGGGATTCATAGCAGAATCCAGAGGCGCATTAGAGGGTCTTGCCCACTCTGGGGAGTTTCTAGACTCCACTCTCTGCTCAAGCCAGAGAGGAGCTTTGTGCTTCAAAAATGACACCTGATCCTCTATGCGGTCTCCACTGTGCGGAGACCCACTGCGTGAGCACCAAGGAGGACCCAGTTGTTCCCAGCCACAGGGAGAAGATTCCAGAGACCAAAGCCTGGCCTGTAGAGAAATAAAGGTCCCTGGAGTCGGGGACATTTTCTCACAGGACAGCCTGCGTTCCCTGGTGTCAGAGCCCTGCTGCCCAGGCCATTACTCCCTGTCCCCCACTTTTTGGTGGGACTGGGGATTGAACCCCGGAGCACTCTACCAAAGCCCTTCATGTTTTTTATTTTGATAGAGTGTCTTCTTGCCAGGTTACCCGTGTTGACCTGGAACTTGCCTTCCAAGTCCTTACTCTCCTTTAACAATAATGATGCATGGCTTTCTTCTGGAAGCTGGCTTCCCCCTCCCAGCTAGTGAGGAGGCTGACTCCATGGTGAATGGAGGCTGGCGTGGGGACGGCTCCAGAGCCATGACACTGCCTTGCCCCACGTGCTCAGCCTGTGTTTGGGCCCTACTCCCCGTTCACTAGCTGCAGTGGCCCTGTGGAGCCATGCCCCTGCCTCAGACCTCAGCCTCCTTGTCCCTGCATTGCGGTGGGGTCGAAATGAGCTGATGACTATAGAATAGGCAAAGTATTTATTGAGCTTTCATTAGCGATGTGATGAAAGTCAACATCTGCCAGAGGATGACATACCGGAACTGCTTTCTATATGTACATAGCGTTGCACAGTCCATTAATATCTTGATTTACAAGGAGTGAGATCACTGATTTTCACACATCTTAATCCACTAAACACGAGGCAGAAACTTCCTGAGGGCTCAACAGGAAGCTGGGTGACTAGGTTCTCACACCGACCATGCTGGATACTATAAGAAGGGAGAGTATCCACAGGCCATCTGCACCTCGCATGATGGGCGAAGGGCTTTTTCAGGGCTAATTCTGCCTCTGTAGGAATCTGCTGACGAAGGACCCAGCCCTGCCTGGCTGCCACTGGTGGATGCTGGGGTGCCTCAAGGGTGAAAGACGCTCATAACAACAGCTCTCAGCACACAGCGGTGGCTGCTCCTGGCACCTTATTAGTATCACTCCCTTCTTCTCGTTGGACCTGCCTGCACCCTGGGGTGGCCCCCATTTTGCGTGGCTCATCTCTTCCAGCTACGGTGACTATCCCCTTCTCATCTGCTGCCCTGTTTCACCCTGTTTTCCAACCGGTGTGTGATCCTTCACCTTTAAGGGGCACGCCTGGGGCTGTAGGCCTCCTCACTGGGCAGGTCTCCCTTAACCTCTGTTTTCTGAGTCCAGTCATAGGGTTTCCTGGTCTCATCTGTACAACCTGTGCCTTGGATCACCACCCAGCTGCAGGGACCTGGGGGTGATCAACCAAAGAGCGAGAAGGATCGCAGCTACCAACACAGGGTGAGCTGTGATTGATGTGTCTTCTGGGGAGAGGCTGGGACATGGAGGGGTCAGCTGTGTGTGTGTTGCTGTCCAGATCCCCAGCAGGAGAAAGGGTGCATGGGGGCCAGGAGAGTCGGGAGGTAATAAAAGATAGATAGAAATGGACATCCAATTTCCCTTATCAGGTCTCTGAGTAGGAGAGAGGCCTTGGGCGACATTAATTAACAGATACCAATCAGCCAGCATGGGAGGGTGTGTGACCAAGTGTTGGACTGCACTGCGAGGGACGTCTGAAGCCAGCAGACTGGCAGAGGATGGAGGAGGAGGGCAGGGGTGAGATATTAATGGATAGCCTACTGCAAGGTGGCAGAGATCGAGGGGGAGGTAAGAACCAGGCTTTAGGAAATGTGAGAGAAGACCTCTGTGGCAACAGCACATGGGTCTGCCTCTTTGGTCAGTCAACCATTTACTGAGCACCTACTAAATGTCAGGCCCATGCTAGGCCCTTGGGACAGATGGTATGCTCAAGTCAGAACCGCTCTCCGTCTTCAAGAGCTCAGGGTGAAGAGGGTGTCCTGGATTACCAAGTGAAGAGAGCAGTGGCATGCTCACAACATGCAACAGGACCGGGTCCCAGAGAAGGGGAGACCTGGGGGCTGAGCGAGGCACACACAAGGTGCGGTGATGAACTGCAGCCCAGCCCTAGTTCCCAGTGGGAACGCAGACACTGGGCTGTTCTACTCCACTGCCTGCAGCTCCAAGCAGAGGAGGGAGCAGACAAATGCCATCGGCCTGGATCCCCAGTGACGAGAAGCACTAGCTTAGAGCCTCTTAGATCCTTAGACTGAGGTTTAGCTGCCTCTGCCTCTCATCAGGAAAGGACCCGGCCTTTGGTGGGGGTCGGAGGCACCTGCTTGGGAAGTTCTGTGCCACCATGGGAGGGTGTAGCTGGGGGTGGCCTGTCCCCCCAACACCTCTCTGCTAGGCTGGCTTAGGCAGTGGGCTGAGCCCCTGATTTCTCTCTTCCTCTCTGGACATCTGCAAACGTCCTATAAAGAGGTGAAAATGCCACCGGATGCCCCGAAGAGCCAATCGAGGTACCCGGGCTGCTCTGCTCCCTGCAAGGAAAGCAGGGAGTGTTTCCAGTCTTCCAATGTATTCCATGATTTGAAAAAAGAAACACTAGAAGGGAAAAATGAGACTCAAACAAGGTTACCTCTAGGAGCGAGCAGGGATGGAGGAGAAGATACTTGTGTATACATTTTTGTCTAATTTTGGCTTTTGAATCATATCAATGCTCAAGTTGTTCAAAAAATAAAGTTAAATCATTGATATCGTTCAATCAAAGGCAAAATAACAGGCAGGCCCCTTTCAATTTAGCAATTCTACCACTGGGAATATCTCCTAGAAAGATAAGTGCGCAGGAACACACAAGGATAAACGTAAGTGGGCATTAATTCCACTACTGTTTGAAATGTCCCAAATGGAAAACAACCTAAATGTAACTAATGTGATGGGTACGGGCGAAGGCCCAGGAGCGCAGAGGATGCTAACATTGGGAGCACGGACTCCAGGGCCCAACTGTCAGAATTCTTGCTTGCTGACCACCTGGAGGTAACCCTGGGCAAGTCCCCCTCTCTGGGCCTCCGTTTCCTCATCTGTGAAAGGGGAATGTTGGGATTAAATGAGCTTGCGGGCAGAACACCATGAACTCTGCTTAGCACATGGGAGGTGCTGCTGTTTTACATAATTAAATGAAAAGTGAGTGTAACGCAGCGTGAGTGCGAACCCATAAGTGAACCCGCACAGTGCTGTACACACAGGAAATTTCCAGAAGGAATCCCAGATGGGGGATTTGAGGCCTAATTCCACCCATCTCTCAGTTACATCCAGACATCTTCACTAGAAGAGAAGCACACATTCTTTGACTTAAAATCCAAACAAAGCAGCTGAAGCACTCCTCCCTGCCCTTTAGGAAAAATCCCTCCACTTCCGCCACTCTGTCCTAGGCTGGGTCTCCTTCTCCACTGAGTAATCAGGGATTCTGGGCCAGCAAGGCCCCTGGAGTTGGACTACTGAGGTTGGGTGTGGCTGGGTGCCTGGGGTGAGCAGGGCTGCTGGGGGTGGGGGTGGGGGTGGGGGTGGGGATGACCCCAGGCCCGTAGATCCCGGGCCTTCCTCCTCCAGCTATGCTGCCCCAGGAAAATTGCTTTATCTGCACCATCAGATCTAATAGCATTCATGCTCTGCCCAAGTCCCCATCCCCCAATGATTTGGCACTACGAGCATCTAGAATTAAAAAAAAAAGGCACATAATTTGTGGCAAGTGGAGTCCATAATCTGTTAATTTATGATGGTCTCTGCCGACCTGGAGAGCCATTAGAGAGGTAATAAAGGGAGATGTAATTATAGGATCTGGGGCCACTTCAGACACAGCTGCTGTCACTCGGCAGCTCATCTTTCATCCAGCCAGACGGCAGCTACCTGGGAGCAGGCCTCCCAGGGACCCTTCTGAGGAAGCCCCTGGGGACCCCCTGCACATGCAGCCTGGCTGGGCAGGGTTGGTGGGACTCCCACGAAGGCTCTCCTAGGCTGCCAGAGGGTGGATGATAACTGCAGAGGCTGCAAGTCATCAAGAGCTACCCTAGGCTGCTCAAGACTGTCACTGCTGGTCTCGTTTTAATCCCTGGCTCACAGGACACTCTAAAGACGTGTGCTTGCACAATACTTGACAAATTCAGCCTTGGACTGACCTGAACAAAGGCTGCTACTCTAAGCAAATTGCCATCAGCCCTCAGTTCCCCATGGAACCTGTCCTTGTTCCAATGAGATCTTTGAGGCAAAAATTAATCTACAGTAGTCCCTCCTCTTATCTGAGGTTTCACTTTCCGAAGTTTCAGTTATCTGAGGTCCATTGCAGTCTGAAAGTATTAAGAAGGAAATTTCCAGAAACAAACAATTAAGCTTCAATTTGACAGCATTCTGAGTCCTGTGAATGAAGAAGTCTCATGCCATCCTGTTGTATTCTGCCCAGGACATGAACCGTCCCTTTGTCCAGTGTATCGCCCCTGTATATGCTACCCACCCATTCATCACTTAGCAGCCATCTCAGTTAACTCGGCAACTGACGAGGTATTATAGTACAACGTTCAAGCAATCCTTATTTAATAATGGCCCCAAAGCACAAGAGTAGCGATGCAGAGGAGACACCAGAGCACAAAACGTCAAAGGGCAGATCAACTCTGATGCTGAGTGGTAATGCTTCAGGGCATACAGAAAAAAATAGTATCTATAGGATTCAGAGCTATCCAAGGCTTTAGGCATCTAGTGGGGGTCCTGGAGCATATCCCCCACAAATAAGGGGCACTCCTGCAATTCTTTGTCCCACCTACAACTCCACGCAAGGGATCCTACATAAAGTGAGTGCTCACTTTGTATACACAAAGTCAAGGAGGAAGTGTGCTCTTCAAGTGGCAGGGGCATGGGCTAAAGACTGGAAGATACAGAAGCATGCACCATGGTCTTCTGTGCCTAAGGACAGCAGTCTCCTCAGAGCTCTGGCACTGAGCAGTCTGAAGTGGCCAGTCCTTCTTTCTGTCTGTCCTGGAACCAGAATGGGCAGAAGCCAACACAGGTCTCAGGGTAGCCTCCAACTTGCATCCTCCCTACTCAACCTGCCTCCAGTCTGTCTGTCTGTCTCTCTGCTAGTGAAACTGGCTTTGGAGGACTTTGCCATCTAATCTGAGGTGGGATTGAGTCAATTAGTTTAAAAATATTGGGCCGTTGGTGTGCCCCTGCCCTTACTATAAGATCTGCATTTAGGGGCAGAAGACTTCACTAATTAATTTTACCTTAAATACTGGAAGGTCAGATGCAAATAATTCAGTATGCAGACTCATGCAAAATAGGAAAAGTAGTATTTGAGACAGACATTTGGGCCCCTACATTTTTAAATTTTTTAATCCAAAGGGATTCAGCTATGGAAGAGGAGAAATGACGGTGCAAAAAGAGGTTCTCCTTACCATGGGTAATGACAATGACCATGGCAGCAGTCTGGCATTACCAAGTGGCCACAGGGTGAGCTACATCCTCCCAGCAATCCCATGGGGGCTCCATTAGGATCCCCATTTTACAGATGAGGACACTGAAGCTCAGAAAAATTAAGTATCTTGCACAAGGCCAGTAATGGAGCCCAGGCTGCCTGTCCCCAAAACCACTCTGCTCTGCCCCTCCCTCTTGTTTGGGCTCAGATGGGAAGAATGGGGACAAAGGGGCAGAGGGTCCTGGTCATACTCCCTCCCTCGGAGGTGTTTTGGTGATGGAGTGATGGAGGGAACAGTGACCCTGGGGGAACACCAGGTGCCACTCCTGAGCCATCTCTAAGGATTCAGTATCTGCTTGAGCAGGAATCAGAGTACAGGCACAGGCAGGAGTAGATGTGCCCAATTTGGCCCTAGGTTAGTGGAGCAATCCAGGCTGAGGTGTCTTAAGCAGTGGCCTGACCCCACATCTGTGCTGAGCCAGCACTGGGCAGATTCAAAAACTACTGAGTGTGTAATCCCCAAGAGGCTGAGCTTAGCAAGGGCACACCAGCCAGGTCCCTGGCAAGCCTGCCCAAGTTGGAATGCCCAGGGGCCACCAGTTGAGAGTGCCCCCCCGCCCGCTTCCTACCAGCTAGGTGTCAGCCAACAGCACCTCTGGGCCACCTAGTCTGTCCGTGAGCCCCTGTCCAGTGAAGACTCCCTCCTGTAAACTGCTGCTGTGAGGGCTCTCAGGGGACTTTCTGATTCACCTCCGTCAACAGCAGCCTTGGCAGTTGAAGTCTAGGACACCCTTGCTAGATCATCATCACACTGCATTCATCCCTCAGGGCTGGGGCAAGCAAGGAAAATGATCTGCAGACAGGAATATAAACTGCCCCATGTCTCACAGCTAGAACTGGAGTCTATGTGGGGCGACTGCCAGCAGGGTATTGGGATGTCTCCTCCAGAGTCCCGCTGCTGAAGTCAAGGAGTGGCGAGTAAACAGTGCCACAGAAAGGGCTCTGGTGTGCGTGTGATGTAAACCACGTGGGCATCAGTGTCTACAAAAGTAAAAACTCAGCTCACACCACTTCCCCAGAGGCTTAAAGTGGGGTGTGGGGCTTGAAATACATGGCACACACTTCCCACACAGGAAGTGCCCTTAAACCATGGCCTTCATGCAAATAAAGAGACGGCCCTGAAGAGAGATGGAGCAGGTGCCACAGTGAACATGCGGCTGATGCTGGCATGGGCCAGGCGCCCAATGCTTCACACCGAGACCTCGTCTCGTCCTCTCTTCACAGTCCACAGAGGAGGCACTGCTAAGCTGAAAACCCAGAACGAGGACCCCGATCTGATTCCCAAGCCCCTGCTCCTACCTGCTGCTCTGTCACTTTTGTCATCCAGCACGATGCCAATAAGGTCTACAAGAAAACCCTGCTCTTTGTCCTCTAAGGATTCAAGGAACTTGTTCTTTGATTATTACCAATTGTAGATCCAATCACAGTCCCTTCTAGAATGATCACCACTTCCATTCCAGAGAACCTCTAGCACTTCCTAAATACTACTGGACCATCCCGACACCAGCTCCTCTCCAGCCTCACTGGGGAGAAAAGGCCTCTAGAAGAACGGCCTGGTCAAGATCTCCCAGGCCTCCTGCAACCAGGTACCATGCATCAGAACCCCAGAAGTGGCGCAGGCCTTGGGAACCCAGCCAAGAGCCCCTAGCCAAACCCTCCTCGGGCCCCATGACTCACCTGGGATGTGCTTGGCCCACCCAATGATGACCACAAGCTCCCGGTCTGCCAGGTCACAGAGAGTGGTCAGGGCCTTGATATCCCCCTCAGGCATGCCTGGAGGGGGCATGGCATACAGCTTGTCCGGCTCGGCCACCAGTAGGTATGAGACAATCTTGGTCACTGCAATGATGAGAGGGGGCAAGGTAAATGCCTGGTAAAGAGGAAAGGGGCAGGTGGAGCCCAGGGCGGCTGAGACAGAAAGTCGGGCAGAGCCTCAGGGAGGTCAGATGTGGCGGGAATCTCTACCCGTTTGGACTCCACAGGGTTGCTGGCAGTGGTGATTTGGGTGGTTGAGAAATATCTCTCCATGGGAGTTGTGATGGATTCTCCTGGGAGGACCCTGCGGAGTAACATGGGGCTGCTAAGCACGGCAGCTCTGGGTGCTGGGCCCCATGGCATCCTAGGACCATGCTTCATTTGCAGCCTCACTCTGTGCCACCTTCCTGGAAAGGCCAGGCAACACTGCCCCATCCCCAAGACCCGCACTGCTCCATGCCATGTCATCTCCCCAAGTGACTCCAGATGCGCCAGGCACAGACACAGGGATGTGGGTCCAGACAGCTCTGGTACGCACGTGGCTTTTTAGCGGGTGGAGAAATGTGCAAGCTCAGGTACGGGCTGCTCTCTGAGTCCAGCCGTCGCTTGTACTTCTGGCGGCCTCCACGCACTCGGTCAAGACGCACACCTATTGGGGAAGAAAGGGAGGTGGTGTCAAGGGCTGTTCAACATCACAGGGGTGCAGGCACTGACTTTGGGTTGCCAACACTGGCTAAGCCCTTCAGATGGCCAACCTCAGACTGGATAGCTGGGAAACCCTAAAAGAGCTGTCTAATACTAAGGGCCCACCCTGACTGGCCAGGCCTGCCCTGCCTCTCTTGATTGGGCCTCCTCTTGAAATCTATCCCATGCAACCAAAAGGGGAAACACAATGATGCCCTCTACCAAGTGCTGCAGGGAGAAGTCACAGTGTGATCGATCTGCTTTCAATCCAGGGAGAGTCAGTTCCTTGACAAGAGGGGAAAGGAGTCCTAGCATTGACAGGGATCTTCAGACTTCTTGCGGAAGAATTATCTGGGTGGGCGCTCATCATACTTGTCTGTCTCTGGATTCCACCGTCCAACATTCTCAGATGGGACCCCAGAGTCTCTTTTATACAGTCCCCCGAGAAGGGCCACCCATGGAAAATCAACGCCTAGAAATATTGTGCCAAAGCCACTGTGGCTACTCCACAATGACATCCATTTCCAGGAGCAAGGCCTCCCCGCTATCTGTCATTGCCAGTGAATGATGCAGCTCTCCAGCCTCAGCTCCTGCTGTCCGTATCGACACTTTGGCAATACTGGCACCTGCTTTTGCAGATGCAGGGCACGGGGCTTCAGGCAGGAAAGAGAAGCAGGACAAGCTCAGCCAGAGGGAGCCCACAGCCCAGGGCTTTCTGCCCTGGGCTTTCGAAGGCCGGCCTGGTGCAAGCCCCTTCTTGAACTTAGCTAACAGGAACAGGTCTTTTCCTGACTGTGAAATGGGCCCAAGTAAAACAGGTGAGAATCAGACGCGGTCCTCAGAGGAAGAAAGCGCAGAAACTGCCTCAGCCGCTGGGTCGAGAGGTCAAGTTCAACTTCAGCTCTTTTCCACAGAGCCCCAGCCAGTTCACCTTCAGGGCCTGTCTTTCCCTTTTCCCATAACTCTCTGGACCTCTACCTTTGCATCCCCAGCTCTGGGAGGTGGCAAGCCAGCCCTGCCCTGGTCCTTGCTCCAGAAGACAGGAGGACTCCAGAATAACTGAAGCTTATGGAATGCTGAGCTAGATCCCATTCCCAGCGGTTTCTTGCACGGGATCTACAGCTACTACAGTTTAGTCCCTGGGACAAGAGGACCTTTCCTGGACAAAGAGCAACTGAAAGTAAATTGAGTTTGTGCACTGGGCAGGGCTGATCCCTTTAGAGGCAGAAAAGGAATTCTGGGAAGAGGAGCGGTTTCCAGGCACGGGCTCCCACTCACATCCCCACATCTTCCTCCTGGAGGGCCAGGACTGCCCTGGAGCCACCCAGGCCCCAGGGCACCAGAAGGAACTGCCTCTTCAGGGCCAGGGGCAGCTCAGCATTTTCATCAGCAACACCCTCTTCTGGACCTGTGCTCATAGCTGGCGCACACCTGGCTGCAGTGCTTTTGGGAGGAGAGTTACTCAGCAGCCTAGCTGTGACCTATTGGAGTTATCCTGGCAGGGGCTGTGCCCTCTCCCCACTGCACACAGGCACAGCCAACAGGACCGTAAGAATGAAAGACAGGGAGGGCGAGCCCTGAGCAGGCCAGCGGCCAGCAGCAGCACTGCTCTCCCCACTACAGTGGACCATCCTGGTCACTGCCTTTCCTGTCCTGGGAGCTCCAGTTCCAGTCTCCTTTCTTCTTCTTCTTTTTTTTTTCTTTTTTTGTAAAAGGGGATTGAAACCAGGGGCTTTTAGCCACTGAACCACAGCCCCAGCTCTTTTAAATTTATTTATTTATTTATTTATTTATTTATTTATTCATTCATTCATTCATTTGAGACAGGGTCTTGTTAAGTTGCTAAGGCCCTCGCTAAATCGCTGAGGCTGGCTTTGAATTTGCAATCCTCCTGCCTCAGCCTCCCAAGCTGGGATTACAGGGGTGGGCCACCATGCCTGGCTCCTCTCTGGTTTTTAAGTGTGGCCCTTGAGCCTCCCCTTAGGCCTCCAATAAACCCCCCTTCTGCTTAGAGACTCAGAAATGGTTGTAACTGACCATGTTGGCAGCTACTTTCTCCAGGAGCAGAAGCTGAGACAAGGATGTATACAGAGCAGTTCTAGAAGTGGAAGGACTCAGAGATAATGAGTGTCTGCCTCAGGAGGCTACTGCTGTGGGCAGCAGGGACTCAGCCCATGTTCTGGGGACTCTGGGAGTCAGGGCAGATCATGCCTTGGAGGTCTACCAGTCACCACCAATGGCTGCCTTGGCACTTCCTGTCTGCCTCACCAGTCCAGGGTGAGCTGGCTGGTAACCAAAGCAAGTCACAGTTTCAGGTGTCAGACAGCACATGCAGGAATGGAGGGTGCTGAGTGGGTGTGGTTCAAAGTGCAGTTCCCTCCGGGCTACTTAGAAGTGCAAACATCTGGGGGATGTGGCTCAGTGGTACAGGGCTTGCGTCCAACACAGACCAAACACAGGACGGAGGTTCCTGCCTGGAGGCCTCTGGGAAACACCCCCTGGTTAGAAGTTTCTGACCCCACCCTGGGACACATCTCACAGAAGAGCTTTGCCTGGGACCCCCGAGACAAATTGTAGCCCCTACCCTCACCAGGCTCTGCTTCCCCTCAAGATGCTCACAAGACGAGAGTGAAAATCCAAACGTCCTCCTGAAGGTGGGCGAGGAACTCTGATCACCGGTGCCCACTGGGTGCCGGCGTCTAACCTGAATTCCCCTTTCTGAGTCCAGGATGAACCCTGCCCCCTTTTCTGATATCTCCCGGCAGCAAGCCTAATAAGTTCTGCTGAGGCCTCTGCCCCACGCCAGGCAGCTGTCATTCAGAGACAACCATTGAACAAGTCACACAAAGATGCCTCTATGCCTCAGCAAGGCAAAGAGATGGGCAGCGGCCACGTGTGCCTATTTCCAGAATGTTCCCTGATATAACATAGGGCCTGGCCCTTAGTGGGTGTTCAGGAATGGATGCACCTCCTCCTCACCACCCCATGCCAGTTGGGTGCTTCTTCAAGAGCACAGTGGGCCTCCCCTGCTGAAGGTGCCCCTGCATCCCTACGCCAGGGCCTGTCATGCCACCTGACGTACAGTGGGTCTTAGGAAACACGAATTGCTCCTATTCTTATATCATTCGTATTATTACTCCTCCCCAGCGCAGTGTACAGCTTTCTGGCAAATCACGTTAACAATGCTGCTGGTGTAATTCATGAAGAACTTTCTATATGCGTTGCCCTCTGTGACCCGCACACTACGGAGCGGAGCAGGCTCTATGACCCTCGTTTCACAACAGAGAAAAACTGAGGCACAGAGAGATTCACTCATCTGCCTAATAAAAGAACTGCTACCCAAGCTCCTTGCCATAGCCAGGTGTGACCTTCCAGGGCAAAGCAAAGATAAACTCTCCTCCGAGTTTCCTCCTCCAGATCTTTACAGCCTAGTGGTCAATGGTTCCAATTAATAGATGTATCAATTACCAGCTTATTAAAAAAAAAAGGAGCCTATTGGTTTAATCATTACAAAGTGGTGTGAAATGCTGGCTCTCCTTGCTCCCTGGCTGCTTCTCCAGTCCCACCCTGTGCTGCAGCCTAGGGGATCCTGTGACCAAGCTCCAGGCCCACCTTATCCCTGATGGCCACGCTGCGGGCACCACAGCCTGGATTTCTGTTGTCATCAAGTATGAGGAACGGCAATACTTGGAGAATACTCCACTCGGAGCATGTGGCTTTTGTGACAACATGGTGACTTCATGGCTAACTGAAAAGCAGTTCCAGGAGGCCTGGGGAGGCCGTCTCTGGGCCCCTGTGCTGGGCTCTCAGCTGGCACTCTACATGCCACTCAGGCTGGTTTCCCTTTGTGCCCTTCAGCTCTTCAGGTTGGGGGGCTCTTCGGGGACAGGGCCCAGGCCCACAGTCAGGGTTTGCTGATGATAGTTTAGGTGACAGAGGCCTGGGTCTCCCACCTTGGGAAGCCCAGCTGAGTGAAATAGCCTCATCCCTCCTGCTCGAACTGCCCCCGAAGGTGGTTAACACCCTGGCCTCACCCTTGGGGGTAGCAATCAAGTACTGCCGCAGCAGAGTGGCCCAGCCTTCTCTGGGTTCCCTTTGCTTGTTCTCTGTGACAACAGCGATGACAGGAACAAAATGGCCACCACTGCACAAGGTAAGCTTATGTCACCTCCTGGGTGGACGGCAGGCTCCTGCTGGGCCAGGACTTTGACCCATCTCTATAGCCCAAGTCCAGCACCCAGCCCAGAGTGGGCAGCCAAGTGTCTGAGAATGTGTCCAGTTAAAAGGAAGCCCTTCAGGGCTGGAGCAGTGGCATGGCGGTTACAGTGCTTGCCTGGCATGCACTAGGACGCGGGTTCAAATCCCAGCACCACGCACAAAACAAAGTGTCGGAGCAACGAAAGCCACATGAAAAACTAAATAAAAATTAATTCTCTCTCTCACTGTCCCTCTCTCTTTAAAAAAAAAAAGTTTCCACCTGTCTGAGTTAAATTCTGTCTCCTTATCACTTCCTACCTCCATCACATCTGCTAAGACAGCTCCCTTTTCACAGGAAGCTCCTTTCTGAATTTCAGTTCCTGGACACCCTCCTTCCATGGCCAGGACCCCTTTATTTCCTGTTTGTACACCATTTCTGGCCCAGTCACCTCCCTGTCCTCTGTGCTCTTGTCTTTAATGCTAAGGTCTGCTCTGCACCGAGATCTCAGCTCAGGGACAGGGGCAGTGGAAAGAGGGCCGACTCTGCACACTGCCTCAACAAACACTGCTCAACTGCGTGTATACTAACTGTCTGCCTGTGTGCTCTACATTTTATTGAGTAGGCTGCACATAATTTTAATAAACAAGAGATAATGGTAGGGACTGGGTGCACATCTGAGTGCTGCAAGATTTTGTATCAGGACTCTAGCAGAAGATCACCAAATGCCAATGGTGGGGTCCTAGACATTACTAGTTTTATACCCAAACCGTATTCTGTCCCTGTCTTCCATGCCAACAGAACCTGGGTTTTATTGGTGGAAGCAACATGTCCTAGTCAATCCCAATGATTCTGTGTCCTACTCTCCCGGCTGCCCTGTAGTTAGGGCTGAGCATATGGCCTGTTTCCAGTCGATGGGAGTCGATGGGATGAAAGGGAGAGTTCATGGTGGAGAATGGCTTTGCTTTTCAGATAAAAAGTTACAAATGTGATTGGTGCCACTGTTTTTCCCTTTTTGCCCTCACTTGGAAAAAAGTGAGGCCTTGAGCGATGGTAACCACTTTGCAACCATGAGGCAGCCATGAGGACACCAAAGAACATCAGAGAAGAAGTTTAAGCCCTGACTATGGCTGAGAAGCCTATGTAGTGCCAGCAATTGCCCACCTCTAGACTTCGTATTAGGAAAAGAAATCTATCTTTAGTGCGTAAGCCACTAGCCATCAGAAGGTTCTAACCTGCAACAGGAGGAAGTTCTCACTGATCCAATGGGCATTTATTTTTAAAATTAGGGGCTGGAGCGGTGGCTCAGCTGTTACAGCACTTGTCTTGCATGTGCGAGTACGCAAGTTCAAACCCCAGCACCATGAACACAGCGAAGTCCCAGAGCAACAAAGGCCGCATGAAAAATTAAATAAAGTTGTTTCTTGCTTTAAAAAAAAAAATTAGGATGTGGGGGCTGGAGTGGTGGCTTGGCGGTTGCATTGCTTGCCTGACATTCGCAAGTACACAGGTTCAAACCCCAGCACCCATGTACGCAACTAAGTGTCACAGCAACGAAAGCCATGTGAAGAACTCAATAAAAATGATTCTCTCTCTCTCTCTCTCTCTCTCTCACTGTCCTTCTTTCTTTCTTTCTTTTTCAGGGCTGAGGACCAAACTCAGGGCCTTTCGCGTGCTAGGCAAGCGCTCTGCCACTGAGCTAAATCCCCAACCCCCCGTCCTTCTTTCTTAAAAAAATAAATAAAATAAAATGAGGATGTGACTTCCAAACATCAACTGGAGAAAAAAAAAGGTCTTGAACTTGAAATGAGAGTTGCCTTATTGTTTATATCATCATATTAGCAAAGTATCTTTTTTTAAAAGTAGACTCAGCAAGCATAATTAAATACTAATTAACTTACGATTACTGCTGGGGATTACTAGATCATATCATCCTACTAATACTTTCTGAATATAAAAAGCATTAATAATGCTAATGTGTAGAGTTGAGCAGCTCTCCAAATACTGTAATAAATACATATTCCATGTTTTAATCATCCCTGAACGCTGCTTTACCCGTTAATTTGTGTGGGTCAGAAAGTTAATATTTCTAAAGTGCTTCATGAATACGAAAACGATGGGTGATCACTGGGATACACCACCCTGTGCAGCTGCAGTCTCTGAGTGTCTCCCTGCTCCACCAATATGATAATGCCCCTAAGTTTTACAGGCACGGGTATGAACAGAAGCACCTGGATCTAATCCCTGGCTCCAGTCCTGGCTACCTGAGTGATCTGGAGGAAGTTTCTTCACGGCTCTGTGCCTCCATTTACCTATAAAACAGGGAAAGTAACAGTGCCTGTCTTATGGGAACAATAACTCACTTAATCCCCCACAAACTCATGCACGTAGCACCTAAACTATTGCAGCTGGCAATAACTGTTAGCTAATAATACTATTAAAAATACTTCATTTGGGGCTGGAGCAGTGGCTCAGCGGTTAAGGCGCTTGTCTGGCATGCTCAAGGATGCGGGTTCAAACCCCAGCACCACGCGCACAACAAAGTCTCGGGGCAATGAAAGCCACATGAAAAACTGTATAAAACTGATTCTTTCTCTCTCCCTCACTGTCCCTCTCTTTAAAAACAAAACAAAACAGATCCTGAAGAGGCTCATGAAACACTGAAGACGCTCGGTGCGGCCAACTGTACCCTTACAATGATGGCAATCAGGCAGTCTCTTTGCTGGCAGTAGGGGGGTCTGAACCCAGGCTGCTCTACCACTAAGCCTCCAGCCCCTTTCACTTTTTTATTTTTGAGACAGGGTCTCGCTAACTTGCCTAGGCTGGTATTGAATTTGTGATCCTCTTGCTTCCGCTTCTGGATTAGCTAGGATTGCAGGTGGGCACCACCACACCCCACGAAATGGCAAGTTTTATGTGACCAACATTTTGGCACGATTTAACATGATATGCCAAAGCCCAACAAATTATACACATTAAAGAGGTGAACCACATCTCAACGATGGTGCTAAAATTCCTAAAAAACATGTCGCCTTTCTCACCCAGAATTAAACAATATAACATGTATGACGCATGTAGCACAGTGCTCAGTACACAGAAGGCACTCAAGAGTCCCTTCCTGCCTTTCATCTGCCTGCTGAATTGCTTTCTTCAAGGGGAGAGGCACACATTCCCATGGTTGTAACTACTACGGGTCTGATGCCATAAACAAGAAGCCTCATGAAACCAAGGCTCAGAGAAGTTAAATATCGTACCAGGGCCACACAGCTTGGCACAGGTGCTCTTATGAATATGCCAGTGCTCAAATCTGCTCCCACCCCTACAGCCTCATCTCCAGGCTGGTGCTGCTGCTTCCTTGAGGGGTCCTAGCTCAGGACATAGGGTGCTCTGGAGCTCCCTATCCTTAGGAGGAAGGGAGCCGGGTTCCCCAGACTCTCATGACCATGCCCCATCTTCTGGCCTCTCCAACCCTCTACTGGCTCCTTACAATGTCCAGGGCCAGCAGCTCCCCTGTGGAATCTGACGCCCTCAGGCTGATTCGATAAGATCAGGCTTCTGACTTTTTTCCTTAATGGAAGTAAAATAATTCCCATTTTTCTCCACCTCTCTCCTTTCTTCGCCTTCCCCTCCCTTGGCTGGATGAGAGCCCAGTCTTTCAGAAGTAAAAATAGCTGAATGTGCAGGGGCGGCAGCAAGGCCAGATGAGGTTTCTTTCTTTTACACCCAGGCACTAAAAATAAGTGGCGGGAGCCCTCCCAAAGCGTGGCCCCACACCTGGCCCCGAGCCTGTCCCAGCGTTGCCCTCCTGTCTACTCTCCTCCTACAGGGAAGGTTTCCACAGAGCGGGAGAGGAAAGGTCTAAGCACACATCCTTCTGGGGCTGCATGGGGGCAGGGTCCTTGCTGACCTTGCAAAACCTTTCTGCTCCCCTTATCCCGGAATCCCACTGCTACCGCCAAGCCCGATTGTGAATACCAGCAGGTTCGTGTTTGTGCAAGGCTTTCGTCTAAAAGCTAGTTCACACCCCTCTCCTCTGAGCTGCGCTGAGGAAGGATGCAGGATCTGTCCTAGTGCCAGGAGAAAAATGAGGGCTGGAAAAGTCAGGGGACTTGCCCAGGGTCACGGGCCAGGAAATGCCAGCCAGCGGACATGAACCTCGATTTGCAGACATGCAAGTCCTATCTCCTTTTCCTTGAGACTGCAGCTCCCAGGCTCCGCCATGCTCAGAGTGCCCCGGAAGCCTTGGGACAGTGCAGCCGCGAGGACTCACCCTCCGGGGTTCTGTGCCAACAGGTCTGGGAAGACGCCCAGGAATGGTATTTTCTCAAAGCTCCTCTGGTGAGTCTGACTGTGTGCCAGGTCTGGGTTTTAATTCAATGCTTTTCTCTGACCAGTCCTTCTTCCCGAGGGGACTTCAGGGTTGACTGATTTTCCCTGCTGATGCTTCTCACAGCTGACTCCCCAAAAGCCAAGAGAGACAGCCTGGCGGGTATCGGGGAACGCTTAACACCAAAATTCTAGAGCTCCAGGCACCAAGGGTGGTCAAATGGAGGCCAGCATGCCGCCCAATGAAGGGGCTCTGCGCCCTCCGAGGTACCCTTTGTATCCCCAAGGGCATTTCACCCAGCCTGTGCTACCCCCGCACGGCCGCTGCACACCCAACAGGGAAAAGCAACTTCAGCCAGCCTCTCCTCCTTCCCGTTGGCAGGCCTCACTACCTGCCAAGGCACCTGCACTGAGGCTGGGGACGGGAGGTTCCCAAGGAGACCAGATTCCACCCAGCTCTGTCATCTACTAGCTGTAGCCCTGGGAAAATCATGGTCGCTCAGCATGTGCATGGCAAGTGCTGTCACCTGTGCCATCACCTTCCATTTCCTAGCCTGTGAGGGACACTGTTGACCAATCACGGCACTGTTACCTGCTGACCCCAGCACTGCTAGGAGCCCCCACCCACCCTAGGGCTGACAGCCCAACTTAAAGGCAATTCTCCTTCCTGCAGCCAGAATTAAGAACAAAGGTATTGGAAGCTGCCAGAGTGCAGCAGAACCAAGCAAATGGATCAGTAGGATAATACCAGATGGAGAAAGTTTAATGAAGAAGAGGAAGGGACACAACAGCAAGGGATGGAGGAGGAAGGGGGGGTCTTCCTGAGAAGACATCAAGTGGAGGCTGGAAGGACCAGGAGCCAAGCAGAAGGGTCAGTATGAAAGGTCTAAGGCAGGAAAGAGCTTCTCATGCTTGCAGAGTGGACAGGAGTGAGGAGGCAGGAGAGGGATGGTCTGAGATGACAGGAAGTCACAGGGAGAAGCTGGACCACGCAGTGTCTTAACAGCCAGAGTGGAGGATCTGGATTTCATTCCAAGTGCAATGGAAAGGTCTGGGTGCTATAAAACAAAATGACAGTCTCCCTGGCTGCTGCAGGGATTAGATGAAACAGGACCAAGAGTGGCATCAGAAGTCCAGTTAGGAAACTGATGTGATGATCCGAGAGTAAGATGGGGCTTCCTCGGACCAGGGTCCTGACGGTGGGGATGAAGAAAAGTAGGAGACTCTGAAATACGCTTTGGGCACTGACGGACCCAGGAGGAGTCAAGGGGGACCTCTGGGTGTTGTGTAAGCAACAGGAAAACAGTGGTACCTTTCCTGGATGGGGAAGGTGGGGTGTGGCGGAATGTTAGGGGGTGGCAACCCACAGATCTTCTCTAGACATGAATCTGTGATGTCCCCAGGGGGCCCAAGTGCGCACACCAGTGGAGCAGTTAGATACTGAATCCTAAAACATCCAGGGGAGGGGCTGGGTACATCTAGCATCTGATCACTAGAGAAGGCCTCAGTCCAAGACCCAAATAGCTCCAAAATGTAAAGATCAGAAAAAGGCAGGTTTTGCAAAGTCTAAAATTCATGGTTAGCTAGGTAAGGAGTAAGTCAGGCATGGTGGAGCCCGCCTGTTATCCGAGTGATTCAGGAGGCTGAGATAGAAGATCACAAGTTCAAAGCAAGCCTCAGTTATTTAACAAAGCCCTAACAACTTAGCATTGACCCTGTCTCAAAACAAAAAAAGAAAAAGGGCTTGGGATGTGGTTCAGTGATTGGGTGCCCATGGGTTCAACCCCTGGTACCAAAAAAAGAAAGAAAGGAAGAAAAGAAAGTACCAATCAAAAATAGGAAAGGGGGAGGCTGGAGCAGTGGCTTGGTGGTTATGGCACTTGCTTGGCTTGCACAAGTGCACGGTTCAAACCCCAGCACCCATGTGCACAGCTAAATGTCGGAACAGCGAAATCCATGTGAAAAACTCAATAAAAATTGATTCTCTCTCTCTCTTTCTCTCTCACTGTCCTCTCTCTTTAAAAAAAAGAAAAAAAATAGGAAAAGGGGGCTGGAGCGGTTACAGTGTTTGCCTGGCACGTACAAGGACACAAGTTCAAACTCCAGCACCATGTACTCAACGAAGTGTTGGAGCAACGAAAGTCACAAGAAAAACTGAGTAAAATTAATTCTCTCTCTCTCTCTCTCACTGTCCCTTTCTCTTAAAAAAAATAAACAGGAAAAGGGAGGGGAATGGGGATTGAAATCAAATTTCTTGTATGTATAATTTTATCAAAAGGAACCCAAATATTATGTATAATTATAATGCTCTGAGCCCAAATGCCCGTCAACAGTAGAAAAGACAAATAAGCTCTCCTAAACTCATGACACCGCACAGTGGGAGCCTCCAAAAGACATTTTGTGAGTCAAATCCAGCCCTCTGCCCCGTTCATGGAAGCACCGGCTCATTCATTACGTATCACATGCATCATAACAAGAGCAGAGCGGAGTACTTAGGTCAGAGACCTTATGGCCTGCAAAGCCGTAAGTATTTACTGACTTCTGCTATACAGAAGTGAAACTGAATGATCACAGCACCATGCAATGAGAAGTGAAATACAGACTAAAATAATCAAGATGCAGAACAGGTAGTATAATTTCATTTGAAACTAAAAAACATAAAAAACAGGGGCTGGAGCGGTGGATCGAAGGTTACAGAGCTTGCCTGGCATGTGCGAGTGCGCAGGTTCAAACCCCAGCACCACATACACAACTGAGTGTCCAAGCAACGAAAGCCACGTGAAAAACTAAATAAAATTGATTCTGTCTTGACTTCTTGACTTTCTCTCACTGTCCCTCTCACGTTAAAAAAAAAAAAAAACCCGAACTAAAAACCACAATATCCTTAGAGACACAAATAGAAGATGGAACTATAAAGAAAAGCAAAGGACGAAGAACAAAGTCCAGGACAGTGCTTCCACTGCAGGGGATGAATATGGGGAAGATGTTAGCATTTTTCATGCTTGGTACATTTCAGTTATGGGGACTGAACCCAGAGATTCACTGAGATACATCTCTAGCCCTCTTTATCTTTTTATTTCGCAAGTCTTTTTTTTTTCCCTGAAGCGAGAGGGACAGTGAGAGAGAGAAACAGAGAAAGGGAGAAACAACTTTATTTAGTTTTTCACATGGCCTTAGTTGCTCCAACACTCAGTTGTGTACCTGGTACTGGGGTTTGAACCCGGGTCCTCGAGCTTGCCAGGCAAGCGCCAAAACCACTGAGCCACCGCTCCAGCCCTGCGACAGAGTCTTACTAGAAGTTGTAGAGGGTGAACTTGGAATCCTCCTGCCTCGGCCTCCTGATTCACTGTAGATTATGTGCCTGGCTTGACATATATTTTTGACAAACAAAAATGCTTTTCCTCTAAAGTATGTTATTCCCTTCTTCTGTACCAACAGGTTTAGCTGGACATACGGCATCCCAGCGGAAGACTATGGTTCAGACTCCTTTGCAGAGAGATCTGTGAATGGAAAGAAAGACTTTGCCCTTCAAATGACCAAGCACAGACTTTTCCTCCTAGCTATGAGACAGAAAGAAATGGGGTCCACAGGTGGAAGTCCAAGGCTGAGGAAGGCAGAGTGCCAACCAGTCCTGGATCACCTGTGACCTTTGAACCACTACATTCAAAATCAAAGAGAACTAAATTTCTACCCTGTTTATGCTTCTGGGTTGTTTATTTTCAAGGTGAAAAGGTGTCTCTTTGTTATAGAAGTTTAGCCTTACCCTACCTGATATATCATATATCGTATTTCTCTGGTTCCACTCAAATGCCTTCAGAGAGAGAGAGACAGACAGACAGATAGACAGAGGGGAATCAATTTTATTTAGTTTTTCATGTGACTTTTTTTTAAGAGAGAGGGACAGTGAGAGAGACAGAGAAAGAGAGGAACAACTTTATTGAGTTTTTCACATGGCCTTAGTTGCTCCAACACTCAGTTGTGTACATGGTGCTGGGGTTTTAACCTGGGTCCTTGTGCTTGCCAGGCAAGTACCGAAACCGCTGAGCCACCGCTCTAGCCCCTTCACCTGACTTTTGTTGCTGGGAAATTCATTGTGTACGTGGTGCTGGGTTTTGAGCCTTCATCTTCGCATATGCCAAGCAAGCACCATAACCACTGAGGTCCAAAACTGATTCCTATGTCACAGAAGAAAAGCAATTTTGGGGAAGGCTGAGGAAAAGGAAGACACTGATCAAAGGGTACAAAGACGGGAGTACAGTGAGTTTTAGTGATATATTGCACTGCCTGGTGACCATAGTGAATACGAAGAATGTGTTTTTCAAAATTGCTAAGAGAGATTCTTAATGTTCTCACCACACCAAGAAAACAATAAGTTGGTGAGGTGATGGCTATGTTCACTAACTTGACCGAATCCTATCATGTATACACAGATCAAAACATCACATTGTACCCCACAAGTATGCATAATTGTTTATCAATTAAAAATAAAATAAGAAGAAAATCAATAACATAACATGATGAAGAATATCGATCTCAAATCAATGATCAATATCAGACAGCATGGTGCCACTCTAGAGACTCCAGTAAAGATAGGGAACAAGACGAAAATAGCCACTATTGCTCTCACTCTATGGAAAAGGAAAGAGAGGTTTAAGCAACTTGCCAAGGAGATGGTAAACGGTGACACTGGGACCCCATCAGGTCTAAATGACTACAGAGTCTGTTATCCAACACCAAATGCCCCAAATAAGAGTAATAAAGATTCAGCACAGAATATCTCCCTGTCCTTGTTCAGTCAACGCTTCTCCAGCCAGGGGTCACAGTGCCTGAATGACCCGGGGCTTCAGGACACAATGGAAAATCTCATGATCCGTCAGAGGTGCATGTGTGTAGGTCGGAAAGAAGCTGGTGGGGAGGGTGGGGGTGGGGGGGTGGGGGGTGGAAATAAACACGTTAGAGCTCTCCGGCTGTCATTCAATACTATTCTGAAGTTATAGAGAGTTGGTTTGTTTCAAAACACTAAAGCATTTTGGAAAAGAAAAATAGTTTTAAAAGACAAGTCATCTCTCCTTCTCTTTCTTCATTCACAGGGCCAGAAAACATGGTATTTCTGGCAGGGGCTAGAGGCAGAATACTCTATAAATACAAAGCCATTAAATCCCAGGCAGCAGGAACCTGATCAGGGCCTCCTTTTAATTTTCTGACATGAGCTGGCCACTAACCCAATTACCCAGAATCCCTAGAGGGGCCCTCCGCCTTCCCAACAAGCACAAAGAGAGTGGGGGCATATTGCATGGATGTCAGCCCAGCTCTCACTGAAATCAAATATCTTTTAGAAAACACTTGGGGAACGGCAGGCAGGGGCGGAGCAGGGGAGGAGATGGAGCAGCCCGGTAGGCTGGTGGCTGGAGGCAGATGAAGTCAGGAGAAGAGAAAGTGAAGTTCTCAGGGACAAGCAGACTACTGAGAGCTGCTGAAATCCCACACAGAGCAGGACTGATGCACTGGGGAGCCCCTCATGAGACACAGAAAATGGTCTTCCAGGGCTCTTTTGATTGGAGGCTGAGCCCACCCATTCGCTAGCCGGGCTGCAAACAATCCCACCTGCCAGGGCACCTCCCATCCTGATTCTGCAATCAGGAGCCTGTAAGACTCCCACCAGCAAATCCAGGGAGAAAAATCAGGGTAGCTGGACACCAGTTTCCCTCCCTGGACACAATGGGCCACACAGGAACGAGGGTACCCTTGGATCAAACCCTATTGGAATGCTTCTGGGGAGCTGACATGTCCAAACAATGCCACAGTGCATCTTCCCAGCTGATCCTTAGCGCTCCCATGCGGTGGGGAGCAGGTACCAGTGGCCCTGTTAGACAGGTGAAGGGACAGAGCCACGTGGGTGTGAGAAATGACACCACACAGCAAGAATATCTGAGACAGGAGACAGAATGCAGGCCACCAGCTCCTAGCCCAGTCCGAACTTCGTATTCATGTTTGTGCTTAAAGGGAAAAACCGATGGGTGCTGTGGTGCACACCTGTAACCCCAGTGACTCTGGAGGCTGAGACAAGAGGATTGCAAGTTCAAGGCCAGCCTGGGCAACTTAGCAAGGCCTTGTCTCAAAATAAAAAATAAAAAGGGTTGGAGGCGTAGCTCACTGGTAGAGTGCCCCTGAGTTCAAACCTCAGTACCTCAAAAAGAGAGAGAGAGGGGCTGGAGCGGTGGCTTGGCGGTTACGGTGCTTGCCTGGCATGCGTGAGTACAGTTTCAAACCCCAGCACCCATGTACACACCTAAGTGTCAGAGCAATGAGAGCATTGTGAAAGACTCAATAAAAATTGATTCTCTCTGTCTCTCTCTCTCTCTGTCCTCCTCTCTTTAAAAAAAGGGCGGGTTGGGGATTTAGCTCATTGGCCTAGCACTCGAAAGGCCCCAAGTTTGATCCTCAGCCCTAAAAAAGAGAGAGAGAGAGAGAGAGAGAGAGAGAGAATTACTTTTTACCCTGAAAATACAGATTTTCATACACTGGGTTTGCTTAAAGAAAGACGTTTGGACATCGCCTGCATTCCACAGCCTGCTCTGCTCTGGATGTCTCAGGCTGGAAGACAAAAGGAAGCCACACAGGACACAGGATCAGTCCCCAACAAGCGGAGGCATCTGATGAGCTTACAGTCTGAAGAGGGAGGAAGCCACATGTCTGATCTCTTCCCAGAAAGTAGCTGGGGCATCTTTTTTATTTTTTATTTTTTACTTTTTTAAAAAACTTTTTTTTTTTTAAGAGAGAAGGACAGTGAGAGAGAGAGAGGGAGAGACAGAGAGAATCAACCTCTATTGAGTTTTTCACATGATCTTCCTTGCTCCGACACTTAGTTGTGTACGTGGGTGCTGGGGTTTGAACCCGCGTACTTGCGCATGCCAGGCAAGCGCCATCCCCGCTGAGCCACCGCTCCAGCCCCAAGCTGGGGCATCTAAATCATGAAGCAGCCACCGGACTACTAAAGAAAGCAAAAGACACCGCGGGCTGCTGGGCAGAAGAGGGAAAGAAAGGAGGCACAGTCGCGGGTGAGAGGGGCACCCTCACACTCAGCCTGCACCTAAGACTTAGCGACCCACAGCCAGGGCCCACTGTGGGACCCTAGAGCAGAGGGGCAGCCGGGGGAACAGTGAAGTTTGGTTTCAGAGCCAAGTTGGACGCTGAGGGGAAACAGGGAGGCAGGAACACCAGCTGGTCCCGGGCTGGGAGGAGCCCCCAGACAAAAGCAGAAGCCACCACACTGCCCAGAGCCTCTACCTGGCAGGGACCCAGGCTCCCAGATGCAGGCTGCTCCTCCTAAGGGGACCAGTCCCCACGGGGCTTTGGATCCCAGGATCTCTCCGGGGCTCCACGGGACGGACTCTGGGCAGGTGCAACCTCACCCCCATGCAGCAGCCATTGGGCCATCATTCCCCTTTCGGACTGGACCTGTGAGCATGGGGGAAGGAGAGTGTTCTGGTGACTGTCCCTTCCTCTTTCGGGCAGAGCTCCTTACCAGGCCTCTTCAGGCTCAGCAATCTGCTAGGGGACACTCTGCTGCCACCCCGGGTAGAGGCCATCAACCACAGGGCTCTTATTTACTGGGGAGTGGCCAACAGTGGGGCTCAGCCTGCAGGCCCTCTCTACCTGGGCAGCAACCTCCAGGACTCCCCACACCATCATCCTGTCCAGGTTTCCCAGGGCTGCTGCCCATCAGTTAAGCTTGGCCACCCTGGTCCAGCCATCAGTGAATCCTTCCCCAGACATCCCCGCTTTCCAGGAGTAACTAGAAAGTGTCCCCTGTTTTCCCATACTGGACAGCCCCTAAGGAGACTCTGTTCAGTCAATACTGCAACAGTCCAGGGTCTCCTGGTGGTCAGCCCCTTCCCTGACCTTTGCATGGGGGGAGGGGCAGGCAGACAGCCCAAGCAAGGGAAGCCCCAGGCTTTGGGCCCAGCTCCCCTCCAGCTAGCATGTGACTGAGGGTGGGAGAGTCATCTCACCCCAGACCCGGCAGGGTCCCATTTTAACACCCTTAAAATTTAGGGATAGAGCCCAGTGTCAAGGTGCACACCTTAAATCCCAGCTACTCAGGAAACAGGGGCAAGAGAATCCCCAGTTTGAGGATAGCCTGAGAAATTTAGCAAGACACTGACTCAAAATTTAAAAAGGCTGGGGCTGAGTGCAGTGGCTCAGTGGAAGAGCACTCACCATGAGTGAGGACCTGGGTTCGAACCCCAGCACCACATACAACAACAAAATTTTGGAGAAACAAAGGCCAGATGAAAACTAAATAAAATTGATTCACATTTTTTTCTCTCTCTTAAAAAGAAAAAGAAAGAAAAGGAAAAACAGAAAAGCTTCTCTCCAAGGCTTAGAACACTCAGCTCCAAGAACCCCACAGAAAGAGATGTCAAGAGAGCTGTGCTGGGGCTCAGCAGTCACGGCGCTTGCCTGGCATGAACGAGTATGCAAGTTCGAACCCCAGCACCACATACACAAAAAGGATCCGAGCAGCAAAGGCCACATGAGAAACTAAATAAAATTGATTCTGTCTGTCTGTCTGTCTCTCTCTCTCTCTCTCTCCAGCACCTGTGGCTGGAGAGAGAGCGCTGAGCTACAGCATGCCTCTGTGTACCTGCTTCCCTGGTAAGCCAAATTGCACAGTATCAAAACGAATGCACATATAATCTTTAGACAGGTCTAACACAGCCCAGTTTTAAACTAGAAAGAACACTGTTTCTTACACACAGCCCCCAACAAAGCATCTGGTGTGTGTCTGAGAGCTGAGTGGGCTTCTCCATCACAAAGAGGGCTGGACTGGTGGCTCAAGGCTTACAGTGCTTCCTTGGCATGCACGAGGACACGGGTTCGAACCCCAGCACCATGTACACATGGAAGGGTCAGAGCAATGAAAACCACATGAAAGACTAAATAAAACTGATTCTATCTCACTGTCCCTCTCTGTCTTAATCAAAGAGGCTAAATGAGGAGCAATGCATTTCAGAGACCGGTGCATTATAAAGGGCACTATGCTGTGCAGACACAAGGGTGTGACAGAACCTGCTTCAAAGGCTCCTTTTTACAGCCACAGGTGCTGGATTAGCCTGTGAAATGGGGGAACCTGGAACAGAAACACAAGTGGGGGCTCCCAATTTCCACAACACATCAAGGTTCAAGTTTGCCTTAGAAAAACATCTTAAATTCAGGCCCTCTTCTCCAGAGGGCAGTGGAAGAGCGAGGTGGGAGCAGCTCCCCAAGCCTGAGAGACTGTGCTGGGCTCCCTAACCCTGCCCCTGCTTCCAGCAAGAGGCTGCATTCCAAAAGGCCCCTTCTTTTCTTAGCTGGCCCCTCTGGATTCTCCACATACACTTTTCCTGCCTCCTCCCACTCCTGGAAGGATCCCAAGGCCCAGAAATTCTGTAAGAATTTCCACTGGCTCCCCCTGAAAGCTGCAGAGGGGATAAACACACACACACACACACACACACACACACACACTCCATATCCTCAAAATGGTATCAACCAGGTTTATCAAACTGAGGAGATCGACAGGGAAACTGAGGAAGGACGAGACCTAGCGCAGCTGCCCACACAATGAGCTGCGTGTCATCTTGTTTTCTAGGAGCCACAGTTAAGGAAGGCCAGGTGGCACCTGCCTGTACTCCCAGCTACTCAGGAGGCTGAGGCAGGAGGATCTCAAGTTCTAGGCCAGCCTGGAAAACTCAGAGCCTGTCTCAAAATAAAATAAAAGCTGGGAGTGGTGGTGCAGCTTGTGAGACAGGAGGATTGCAGGTTCAAAACCAGCCCTGGCAATTTACCGAGGCCTTAGGCAACTTAGTGAGACCCTGTCTCAAAAAAAAAAGGACTGGGGAGGTGGCTCTGGGTTCAATCCCTGGCACCAAAAATGAATAAATAAAATAAAGTAAAAAAGGGCTGGGGGATGTAGGTCAGTGGTGGAGTGCTTTCCTGCATGTGTGAGGCTCCCTCAATCCCCAGCACCACAAAAAAAAAAAAAAAAAAAAGAAGAAGAAAAGTACATGATGCTAATTTCAAAATGTGTTATTTGACCCAGTGTATCAGAATGTTATCATTTCTGCATTGCAACCATTTTTAAAAATAATCATCCTAAGTCTTTGCCAACCATGCATGGAACACACCCTGGACCAAATTAGGTAGTGCTGAGAGGCCATGGGTGGCTCATGGATGCCCCACTAGAAGACCCAGCTCCACAGGAGACAGACGCAACAGGTAGGAGGGAAGGAACGGGAGCGGGGAACCCATGCACCAGGTGAGAGCCCTGTCCTGTCTCCATCACCATCTGGATGGACGTGAGGCCCTTACTTCCTCACCGCGGAAGGGTGTCGTAGTTACCCTGCTGGGCTCTGGGGCCTTGGACCCTTCCACTGGCAAGCCCCAGGGCGCTGGGGTTATCAGCCTCAAGCCTGCCTGACCCAGGGTGGGGAGGGCACCTGCCCCAGAGGAGGGACTGCCCACAGTGTCACACTAACTGCCCAGAGCCCAAGCAGGGCCAGAAGTCCCAGAAGGGTCCCAATGCCGCCCCCTCGCCTCTCCAGGAGGACTTTGCTGGCTGTGGGCTGCAGGTTGGCAGGGTCGGGGGTGACACCAGCACTGGGGTGGGTCCACTGGTAGGACACATGTGCTGCCCTGGGAAGGCCCAGGACTGCTGAGTAACTCACAGGGGCCTGAAACTCTGCGTAGAGAAGCGCCCACGGGCGACCCCGGCCCGGGTGCGGCCTGGCTTGCAGGCTTACCTTCCTTCAGCATCCCCACTTTGAGGCATTTCATGAAGCGGCAGGCCTGGCAGGACTTGCGCCTCCGTTTTGTGATCTCGCACTCGTTGGTGGCCGGGCAGCTGTACTCGATGTTCCCTGCAACCAGACACAGAGAGGATTGCCAGGTGCCTGTGCGCAGGACCCAACCTGCTGGCAGAAGGCTGGGTGGGCACTGACTGGCCAGAGCTGCAACTCGCCCCCACCCCGGACCCCCAGGGCACCACTTCTCAAAGAAGGTCCCCTGGGCTATTCATCAGAAAACTTCAAACGCTTCCATGCAGAGTCCAGATCGTGGGCCAGGCACCCGCTTGGAAAGTCACTTGTCAGACTGTGGTCACCCACAGTTTTGAAGTCATCATGAGTCCAAGGCATCCGGACTCACTGAGCTGGCATTTTATTCCAGAAAGAGAACGGCCCCGTGCTGACCAGAGCATCAGTGCCAACCACCACCAGCAGCTCTTCCTACCCCGAGCCAGGACCCCTGACCTGGGAAAAGCCTGTGGGACACTCGAGCCCACAGGTGTCAGGGCCTGGATTCTGCCTCTCACTGGGCAGGTCCAGGCCACCCGAGCTCTTGAGGAAATCTCCTTCCTCTCACTGGAGTCTCAGTTTCCTCTTCTACAAACCATATGCCAGCTCCTAACAGAAGGACTACGCAAGACCTTGCACAGAAAGTGGCTCTGGTCAACGTGCGGTGATCATTTAAGAAGCACAGTTCACTGTAGCAGAGGGACTTTTTTTTCTTTTTTTTTTCTCTACCAGGAATTAAAAATTAAACACTAGTACTTAACTACTGAGCCACATCCCCACCCCTTTTTTTAATTTTCCTTTTTTTAGACAGGATCTTGCTAAGTTTCTGAGGCTGGCTTTGAACTTGTGATCCTCCTGCCTCAGCCTCCCAAGCCTCTGGGATTACAGGCATGTGCCTCTGTGCCCAGCCAAGAGGGACGTCTGGATTAATTTTCCAGGTCACTCTTTTAATGAACCTGACCCCATGGCTATCATGACCCTGACCCCATGTTCCCAGAAGGCAAGGGCTGACTGCCAAGTCGCAGCAGCGAGAACAGGTGCTGGAGGGATAGCCTGCCAGACCAGTCTCACAGCAAGTCCATGAAGAACCTCTGCCTTTGCAGTGAGAAGCCTGAGTTTTACAAACTGAGGGCCCGGGGACCATCTGCCATATTAAGGTCCTAATTTTCAAATGCTCTGAGAGGCCCCTGTCTCTCTGCAGTGGCTGCCTTTCTCATACCTTATCTGCCACACATATCTAACAAGTGAACACTGTGATCCTCTGAGGTGCCTGGTGCCGAGTCTCTCCTCCAGCCCCACCAGACGCCTGCCACCCGCGGGAGCAGGGAAAAGCGGGAGGCCTACGTCCATCCGCTTTCAGGTACTAAAAGCTGAGACTGACGCATAATCTGTACCAACTCCCCCATCCTCACTACCCTCTGGAGCTCCCTCCCGTGCCCCATTTGTCGACCACACCACGGAACTTCGACTCAGGAGCTGAAGTGAGCTACCACTGCAGGCCACCCCAAGTCCCTGGGCCACCCCTGAATCTCACAAGGAGCTTGGGGAAGTCAGAAGTGCCACCAGCCCCAAGGACAGGCTGCTGTTGCTAACCCAGCAGCTGAGGTGGTCTGGTGGCCAGGAGGCAGGGAAGGTGTCCTCAGCACCCCCAGTGCGGGAGAATAACATGTCTGAGCCCAGCCTGGGCAACTGAGCGAGAACTTATTTCAAAGTTAAAAAAATCACAAAAGCCTGGGGGATGTGGCTCAGTGGTGGAGCTTCCCTAGGTTCAGTGCAGTGTGGGTGTCGGGGGAGAAACCCCTTGCTGCTGGGTTTTCTGGAACAAGCATGAGCCGCGCGCCACAGCTGACAGTGTTTCTTAATGTAGCACGATGGGTCCAGGTACAAAGTGCCTGATTGGGCGCAGCCCAGGTCTATTCCTACCCATGACTTCTGATCTCTCAAGGCCAACGCACCACTTTCTCCCTGTCCCATCTCTGGCAGGGAGGGGTAGAGCTCATCCTCTCTGCTGGAGAGCGGGAAGGGATGAGAAGAGGGAAAGGGGGAAGATGCTGTGTCCCTCTCCTTCTTTTATCCCACCCTAACGGCTTTTCATTTCTTTGTGTGGCTTCTTGGGAAACAATTTCAGTGTACACATAAGCATGGTAAAATTAAGAGAAACAGAAAGGAGGACACGCACACCTCAAGTCTATCTTAGCCTAGAAGGCTCTGTAGAGCCGGGTGTGGTGGCACACGCCTGTAATCCTAGTGACTCCGGAGGCTGAGACAGGAGGACTGCAAGTTCAAAGCCAGCCCCAGCAACTTAGCGAGGCCCTTAGTAACTTAGTGAGACTCTATATAGAAAGAGCTGGGGATGTGACTCAGTGGTTGAATACCCAAGTACCAAAAAAAAAGAAGGCTCTGTAGAATTGGGTGCTCGCCCTCACCCCACATCTCTCTCCATGTCCAGCCTCCACTGGAGGAAGCCTCCCTGGACTTTCTCCACTAGCATCACTCTGCATAATTATCAGGTCCTGGAACTCTGATCTCCTAGGCTTCCAGAACTTTGCTCCTACAGCTGAGAACTAGTCCACTAGTCTCCCTTGCCCCAGGGCCTGGACATCTCTCCAGGTCCCACTAAAGTGGTGCTCCCTCTCTCACTAGCAAACTGACTGATGTCCCCATTGCCTGTGTTGTAACTGTCCCCTCAGCCCAGACCAGCTTCTCTCTGCAGTCCAAGTCCCTGGAGCACAGCAGTTGCTCAATGCATGCTGAGCTCTCGCAGGGGAGCCCTATGGCGCAGCTCCAGAGCTGTTCTATATTCAGCTAATCTATAACTCCCCGACAACCCTGGGGTGAGCCTATTTTTCTCCATCTTACAGATGAGAAGAGTGAGCATGGTGCAGGCTGAGCAACAGCCAGACCATGGACCCCGGCAGCTGGCACCAGAGCCTGCTCCAGATGGCAGTGACCTCACAGGTACGGTAACTTCACTGCCTTGGGATGCACCTGCACACAGTAGTCTCTTTCCTGGCCCTGCGCCCAAGCTGCACGGTGGCCTGCCATCCCTCTAGGGAAGAGGGACCACAGGTTGGTGCTCGGATCAGGGGTCAAGAATGTGTGTTGCCCTCCCACAACACAAGGACCAACATCAAGTCTCTAGCAGTGTTCCTGACCCTTTGGGGACATGTGTGTGTTGGAGACAGTTCTAATTTTAGTTATTTATTTTTGTTCCTTTCAATTTGTTTTATGGCCCCAGAGGCTGGCTGCCAGCAAAACCAGGCTGGTGGCCTTGCCTTGTAATTTCTCTAAGTGCCTTCTTGATAAAGCAATGAGATTAATTCATCAGAATTCCTGAGGTCTTGAGGAGAGAGCAGGAGAACTCAGGAACAGGGAGGGAATGTTGGTGGCACACATGCACTTACGCACACAACGAGGTGCGACACGTTTGCAGGCAGCTCTCACGGAACAGGGACGTGGCCAAGGGCTAGCACAACTTCAGGGTTCTAACCTTGGAAGTGTGTCCAGAATAGACACGTGCAGACTCCAGCTCAACCAAGTGACCTAACTTCTCTGAGCCTCAGTTTCCCCATCCATTCCCATACGACAAACTTGTGTGGATTCAGAAAGCATGTCAAGGGCTTAATGGAGCACGCAGCCTGGCAGGTGAGCAGCCATGGCTGCCATGCTAATTTTGACAACCAGGCAGATCTACCAGGGTCAATACAGCCAGGGCAAATCTGGGTGTCAGATCTGAGGCTAGCCACACATTCTGACATTTAAAAATATCACAATCTGCCTCCCACAGCTAGAGCCGGGAGCTGACGCTACTGTGTCTGGAGACAGACAGGCACACCCAGAACCTCACCTGGATTTCCATGTGACCCCCAAGGCAGAGGGGAAGTGGCTACCACCAACTAAGAAGGGAATCCCATGAGGCTGGGGCAGTGACTCACCAGCTGGAGCGCTTGCCTGGCATGTGTGAGGACTGGGGTTCAAACCCCAGCACCACAAGTAAACTAAGTGTCAGAGAAACAAAGGCCAGATGGAAAAATAAATGAAATTGATTCTCTCTCTCTCTCCCTCCATCTCTCTTTATTAAAAAAAGAAAAGAAGAAGGGAATTCCAGGAGCATCACCATCAGCTGTCCTTGAACAGCTGCAGAAGAGCGGGCAGCCCTGCCCCCACTCAGGGTGGGGCTGCTAAAGTTCTACAAACAGCTTTTCAGGACTTGTGGGCTGAGGCTCTGGGTGACCAGACCCTCGGTGGACACCAGGTTGAGGAGCTGCAGTGAAAGCACAGGGCTGGTGGCCACTTGGCTTCACTCCTGGAGGACAGAGACCATCCTTTTCCCTCTGTGTGGCCAGTGTCCTCCACTCTCTGCCCTGGGATGATCTCACGAGTTTCTAACTCCTGCCACCCTATAAGCAATGTCACATGGCCTGCGCTGTGCCTCCATCCTGGTCTCCACCTGCAAGCTGGGCGGTTCCACTTGGGGTCCTTGGGCTCCTTACACCTCCTCTAACTGAATCCACCCTCACCCCACCTGCTCCTCTTACTCTCTTCCTTGTTACGTAATCAGACGACAAGCCATCCTGTCACCTGACTCAGAGACTGAGATGGCATCTTGGAGTCTTCCCTCTGCTCCGAAGATACTTTTCCTCCTATTTCCTGACATTTCCTCCCTCCTTCCTCTGCTACTGCTATGATGCACCAGCCTCCAGTCTCTACTCGCCTTTCTGGTGGATCCTCCACGCTACCCCTGGGGGACGCTAAGATCCTCCCCCGCCAAACCCTCAGCTGGACCTCTGGCTCCCCAAGGTACACGTACACTGTCCCAGTGCCTTCCCAAAAGCCCACGGAGGACAGTGCAGGAGTGAGAGCTGTCTAAGAACCCCCATTATCTAAAGAGGGGTCCCAGATGAGAAAGAAGCCATTTGGACAGCAGACCTCCTCGGTGAGCTCAGGGATGAAGATCAAGATCCAGCCTTGGAGTGAGGTGGGCTGAAAACAGAATTTGCTGGATGCCTGTATTTAAGGAGTGTTTAGTTGCTCTCATTCCACGTGACTACCAAAAATCCCTCCACAGCCCAGGGAGGAAGCTGACGTACTCTCTGGAGAACTTGAGTAAGCGACTGAATATGGGGACCCCCACCCCGGGCTCCAAGCCAGGGCTGCCAACACGGTGGAGGAGCACAGCCCCCAGAAAAGTGACAAGTGCTGGCCCTCCACCTCAGCCCTCTCCAGGTACACCCCGAAACCCAAAGGAATTCCAGGGGTTCTTCTCTGGAGGACCTAACAGCATCAAAGACCAGCTGGCTCAGATAAGCAAAGGGAACGCCCCTTCCATATCTGCGCATGCTACATTCTCTCTCTCTCTCTCTCTCTCTCTTATCCTTCCTTCAAGGAGGTCGCAGAGGTGGTGTCATTTGAAAAAGAGTAGCACCAAGGAATCCGATGTGAGGGACCTATTCTGTATCTTGACAAACTACAGTGAACTGAATACACCACACGCACAAGCAAGTTGTGCACAACTGGCAAGAAACCTGAATAAGGAGCAGGGCGTGGTGGCACACGCCCGTAATCCCAGAGACTCCAGAGGCTGAGACAGGAGGATCCCAAGTTCAAAGCCAGCCTCAGCAATTTAATGAGACCCTGTCTCAATACAAAATAAAAAGGGGAGCTGGAGCGGTGGCTCAGCAGTTACAGCACTTCCCTGGCGTGTGCAAGTACACGAGTTCGAACCCCAGCACCACGTACACAAAGGAGTCTCAGAGCAACGAAAGCCATGTGAAAAACTAAATAAAATTGATTCTCTCTTTCCAAAAAATTAAAATTAAAAAGGGAGACGGACAGTGGGCAGGGGGCTGGAGCGGTGGCTCAACGGTTTCAGCGCTTGCCTGGTAAGCACGAGGACCTGGGTTCAAACCCTAGCACCACGTACACAACTAAGTGTTGGAGCAACAAAAGCCATGTGAAAAACTAAATAAAGTTGTTTCTCTCTTTCTCTGTCTCTCTCTGTCCCTCTCTCTAAAAAAAAAGAACTGCATTAAAAAAAAAGGGGGGGAGACTGTGGGGGGGAGGGTAAGAAGGGATATATGATATGTGCATGTATGAAAGTGTAACAACAAACCCCCTCATTATGTAAAACCATAATGAAACAAAATCCTGTTTCAAAAAAATAAAATAAAGGGGTTGAGGATTTAGCTCCGTGGTAGAGTGCTTGCCTAGCATGCGCATAGCTTGCCTAGCATGTGCATAGACCCCCGGAGTTCAATCCTCAGCCCTGGAAAAAACAAAAAAACAAAAAAAAAAAAAATGTAAAATGTGCCAGGGATGTGGCTCAGTGTTTAAGTGCCCTTTGGTTTAATCCCTGGTTCCAAAAGAAAAAAAAAAATCTACAAGAGTGGTAGATGGTGTCATTGTGAATTTTCCAGCCAAGTCAGATGTTATCTTGGGGTTTAACGGAGTAAAGGGGTTTATGTGATCTCACTCTTATTTTATCTTTTTTTTTGAGAGAGAGAGAGGATCAATTTTATTTATTTATTTTTTTCATCTGGCCTTTGTTTCTCTGACATTTAGTTGTGTTTGTGGTGCTGGGGTTCAAAACCCAGGTCTTCACTCATGCCAGCCAAGTACTCCAACCACTGAGTCACCACTCCAATCCTATATTACTCTTTACAACTGCTGGTGAATGTATAATTATCTCAAAATAAAAACGTAACAAAAAAAATAATTTAAAAGACCTACACTATATGACTCAGATTTTTTTTTTCAGGGTTGAGGACCTAACTCGGGGCCTTGCATGTGCTGGACAAGCGCTGTGCCACTGAGCTAAACCCCCAATCCATGACACAGATTTTTGTCATAAAATTTCAATAACTGGAGACAAAGGAAAGATTCTAAAATCTTCCTGGGAGAATCCAATCGAATACAAAGAATCAAGAGTAACTTTCTTTTGTAGTACTGGGATTGAACTCAGGGGTGCTCCACCGCTGAGCTACATCTTCCATCCTTTTTATTTTCTGTTTTGAAAAAGGGTCTAAGTTGCCAAGGCTGGCTGTGAACTTGCAATTCTTTTGCCTCAGCCTCCCAACTAGCTGGGATTACAAACCCACACCACCAAAACCAACATGTATCAAGAATGAGATTGGCCACCATATCTAAAACTACACTTATTTATGTCATTTACTGTCTGCTGTGTTCACTGAAATTTCCCTACTGTCCGTGACTATATCTACCAAACTCAAGAGACCTGCATGGGGTAGGCAAGCGCTCCTCCACTGAGCTACATCTCTCTCCAGCTATTTATTTCACTCCTAGCCTCGAACTTGCCATCCTCCTTCCTCAGACTCCAGAGTCATTGGGATTATAGGCAGGTGCCACGGCATCTGGCTTTAAGACACATTTTATGAATGAATTAATCAAGGACCACGTCAGGAACTAGAAGACAAAGCAGCTAGTGCCCAAATTCCAGGTGAAAAGGATTGTCAACTACAACCGTGCACGCAGGCAAAAGATGTGAATGAAACGTTGGGGCTGCAGACGGAGCAGAGACATTTCCACACATGTAAGTTATGGACGATGTTACCTCTCTGGCATGTCCCCAGAGTGTGAAGTCCCCAAAAGAGGAGCAAACCAGAAAAGATGAAGATGAAGGAAAACAGATTTAGCCAAAAATTGGATAAAATATATTGTGACAATGAGAACATGGGACAAGAAACAAGGAGAGACAAAAATGGGAGGGGGGGATAGGTTGTGTAGCAGAGGCCAATTCTTATTTTCCATAACAATTAAGTCAAGGAATAATGTCAAAAATGACCAAGTCAGGGGCTGGAGCAGAGGCTCCGCAGTTAAAGCGCTTGGAGGACACAGGTTCAAACCCCATCACCACGTACACAACTACATCAATTGATTCTTTCCATTCTATCTTTTTTTAAAAAAAAATTGCTAACTCAGTAAATAAGGTGTTAAATCATAATTTTAGTAACTAATCCTTAACTGAATTGTTACAATCACCTAACTGGTTTCCTACTCCCAGACTCTCCTGCTTCCAGAACCTTGTTCTTACCATTGACAGAATTATATTGCTAAAAGGAGATCTGATTAATTTCCTGCTCAAAATCCTTCAATGGCTTCCCGTGGCCAAGCATAAATAACAAAACAATTACTATTTATTTCACGGTTATCGTACACCAAGCACCACGTTACACACTTCACGAGCAGATCTCATTTAGTTTTTGCAAGAACGCTCCAGGGGCAGAAACTATTAGCCCCATTTTACTAATAAGGAGATTAAGGTTCAGATGGAAAAATAAGAAGAACAGGGACATAAGACTCCGAAGTTGCCAAGCTGGGATTCTCAATGAGAGTTCACAGTTGTCCCCTAGACTCCGTATGTCATCTGAGCCTTAGACTAACCAAATTCTGACCTGCACCCTGCTTGTGTTAAAACGAGCATTGTAACTGCTCCTCCTATAGTTCGCCCAGTGCACGGAAGACAGCTACTATTTTGTGGGTTTGACTCTTTCTCTGCAGAAGAAGCTGACACCAGAAAACTTAAGTCCCTGTCCAAGGTCAGCTGCTGGTGAGTCACTGGGCTGGGTGGGACCAGCACCTGGCTCCTGGCTCCTACCTACTCCTGGGCTTTGTCTCCGCACACTCTCCCATCCTCAGAGATTTGCCAGCCTCCTTCTCCAGCACAAAAGGCCTGGCCTTGATCCAAGACAGAACAACCCATCAATCACAACCCCGCTCACCCCACTCCCTGGGGACTTGCCTGCCAAGCCTGCATCTGGGCCCCAAGTGAACAGAGAGAGCACCGTGCCAGGGCCCTTTCTCACTTGCTCCTTCGTGAGTCACAGATCCAGTGTCCTGCAAACTGGACCACTTCAGGGAATTCACGGGGGAGGGGTCAGATTGCTTTGCTTTTGGTACAGCCCAGCACTCACCATGGCCCTAGACCTTCTTTATATTTTGGGTGCTGGGGATTGAATCCAGGGCTTTGCATGTGCTCTATCAATGAGCTGTACTCGCAGCCCCTCCCCCTTAAAGGAAAAGGTGTTGGGGGGAAGGGTGTCTTCTCTGTCACCCAGGCTGATCTCAGACTCCTTGGCTTAAACAATCCTCCTGCCTCAGCCTCCAGAGTGGCTGGGACTATAGCTGTACAACATCATCACGGCCCTAGACGTGGCCTCCACCCCTCCAGCCTTATCTCCTTCCACTTTGCCTTCACTCGCTCTGGTCACACTGAAACTCCTAATGGTCCCCAAACCCTCGCGGTTCTCTCCACTTGGAATGCTGGCCCAAGGATTCCTGCATGGGCTTCAGCTTCGAAGCCACCTGTTCCCCGGCAGCCTCGTCCTCTGTCTGCATTCCTCCTCCTCCTCTCTCTCCGGTCTCACTGTTCTCCCTGCCTCTCAGCACCTATCTGTCTGCTCCTGTGCTCCTTGTTTACTGTCTGCTTTCCCCCTAGAATGCAAGCCCACCAGGACAGGGCACATCACCGTCCCCAGCTCTCAGCTCAGAGGTCTGGTCATCAACATATATTCACCAAACAACCAGTAGCTATCCCATAAGCTCAAATGCAAGGCAGGATTTCCCCCCAATATTGCCCTGTGGAAAAGAGGAACTTGGAGCTTTATAAGGTCTCATATTAAAAGTGCCACTAGTTAGTCACTGTTTATTGAACAGCTAACTATAGACACATTACCCTAAGACTTCGACCAATGCTCGTCACCTGCTGAATCAATAACAACAGAAGCGATGAAATTTAACAGAAATTTAGTGATTTCCAGGAATGCGACCTTACCGTAACAAAGGCTGGACAGCAGAAACCAATAATTTAATTCTTTGCTGTTGAAATCATGATTTAGGGCTGGGGTGGTGGCTCAGCGGGAGACTGCTTGCCAGGCATGTGCAAAGACCCAGGTTTAAGCCCCATCATCACATACACAACTACATCACGGAAAAACAAAAACCAGATGAAAATACAAATGGAACTGATTCTCTCTCTCTCCTCTCTCTCTCTAAAAAAAAAAGTTTTTTAAAAAAATAAAAAGGGCTGCGCTGGAGCAGTGACTCGGCGGTTACAGCGCTTGCCTGGCATGCTCAAGTACAAGAGTTCAAACCCCAGCACCATGTACACAACAAAGTGTCTGAGGCATGAAGGTCACATGAAAAACTAAATAAAGATTGCTTCTCTCTTTCTCTGTCTCTCACTGTCCCCTCTTTCTTTTAAAATAAAAATAAAAAGGGCTGTGGATGTGGTTCAGTTGGTTAAGTGCCCCTGGGTTTAATACCTGGTACCCAGACCCCACCAAAAAAAAAAAAAAGAAAGAAAAGAAAAAGAAAAAGAAAAGAAAAAAAAAATTTCTAAAATAATATATTTTACATATAACCTAACATAGGCAAGTAATCTAGGCATAGTGGCACAATGCCTATAATTCCAGCGGCTCAGGAGGCAGGAGGCTGAGGATGGAGGATGGCAAGTTCAAAGCCAGCTAAAGTTGCTGAACTAAAAGTTCAGCAATTTAGTGAGGCCCTAGGCAACTTAATGAGACAATGTCTCAATAAAAAACAAAAGGGGCTGCAGATGTAACTCAGTGGTAAAGTGCCTGTGTTCAATCCCTAACAACAACAACAAAAGAAACTGCAAGTAAAATTAAAACCTGACTTTCATCTAGATCCCTACAAGCTTATATATGTAAATTGGCCAAACTTCTTTGGCTCACCCTCATTGAGAAAATGCAGGAGGAGGGGTCACTTTGGACACCTGAGGACTTCCTGTGTGCCAGGAGCTGTGAGAGGACTTGGGTCAGTGAAGCAAGGTAAATGTAACACTGTCCCTTCAGAGCCTACTGTCTTGATCAGCAGACCAGGAAGTCCATGACCACACAGTGAGATAAGGGCTGGGGTACCGGGGAAGATTTAGAGAAGCATCCAGAACAGGCAACACGGAGCTGAAGAGGCTTCCTGGAGGAAGTGGTCACTTCTGGGACAGTCACGTGGAAATGTTCATGGGTGTTACAGGATCTAGAGCTGGGGAGGAGGCTGAGGACCATGGAATGGGAGCATTTGTTCATCTGGATGTCAGAGGCAACAGAAGCCATAGGCATGAGCAGAAAGATCCTGGGCACAGAATGGGGTCAAAAACTGAGAGGAGGGGGCTGGAGTGGTGGCTCAGCAGTTTCAGTGCTTGCCTGGCAAGCACGAGGACCCAGGTTCAAAACCCAGCACCACGTACCCAACTGAGTGTTGGAGCAACCTAAGGCCATGTGAAAAACTAAATGAAGTTGTTTTTTTTCTGTCTCTCTCACTGTCCCTCTCTTTAAAAAAACAAACTAAACAAACAAACAAACTGAGAGGAGGAGGGGAAAGAGGAACTGCAAAGGAGACTGCAAAGGAGGGTATTGTTTTGAGGACTGAATGGAGCTGAGCGCAAGCCTCTAATCCTATCGAGGTAGGAGATTTTAGAGGCCAGCCTCAGTAACTTATACTGTCTCAAAATAAAAAATAAAAAGGGCCTGGGATACAGCTCAGTGGTAGAACACCCCCGGGTCCAATTCCCATTACAAAAAAAAAAAAAAAAAAGATTGGAGACACTAGAGGCATTTAAAGGCTAATGTTAGACTGGAAGGAAGGGAGGGAGGAGGGAGATTAGAATAAGAGAAGGGGAGGACAAAGGAGAAAAGCTGAGGAGTGTGAATGCCTGGGAAGAGTTTAGGAGAGTGGAGCCTGGATGGAGGCATCTCTTCCACCAGCGTGTGTGGCAGGAGTGACCATGGAATGAGCCAGAGGAAAACGGCAGGTAAGGAAGGAGTGGCTGGTGTCATGGCACAGGCTCCAAGGCGCTCAACTGAGGGCTTCAGTTTATCCCAAAAAAGAAAAAAAAAAATAGAGGCAGAATCACTGCGTGAGACAGGGCGACAGGGTCAAGGCTCGGGGTCCAACTTGGAGAAGGCCCTGAGGTTGCTCCCAGGCCACCTCACTACTCTGGAGCTCATTTCCAGGACTTTCAGGACCATGCGGTCAGGACAACTGTGCAGAATCTGGCACTTGCCCTGAGTGGACAAGCCAGGCTTCACCAGCCACAGAAAGGGGCTCCATCTCTCGGGACCACTGCCTGAATCCAGGAGCCTGATGGTGAACCCAGGGAGGCCAAAGTGGAATAAGCCGAGATCTGCCTGCCTAACCAGCAGGCTCATGGGCAGAAGCCCTACAGGAAGCTGGGTGACAACCTGGAGTTGGGCACACCCCATTTTCCCAGGCATGGTGCCTACGCCTACATCTGTCTTCTTCCTCTTATAGGGCTGGCCAACCCTCGTGGATGGGTGGATGGTTACTTCTCTTTAGACAGACTCAATCAGTTTGAGGTCCCTCCTTTGCCTGGAGCCATTCCGTCCCTTCAGGAAGGAGCCTTTGTCTATCTGACTCATCTACTCTTAGTGAGTGGACCACCGCCCCAGCACTGACCATAAACTCCGCTTGAAAGCACAGAACTGGACCAAGCTGGTATGAACACTACCCATGCACTGCTCAGGGTTGACCAGAAGCCCCAGAGAGCCTGGGACTGGATCCGAAGGGTGCAAATTGCTTCTCTAAAGAGCAAATATTGGGGGCCAGACAACTCCTACACAGCAACTCCACTCCCACCTATTGTCCAAGCAGCCAAGAGATATGTAAACAAAACAGGTGTGGCAGTGTTCCAACCCTACTTGATTTACAAAACCTGGGTGGCTAGCCCCAGGCAGCGATCTGCCCGGCTCTCCCACCCCCTCCCTCCCTGCCCCCACCTCTCCAGATGCTACTGCTCAGCTCAGAAAAACACCCAGCCTTCCACTTTCACAGAGGACGGACCATCTAAGGGCTTTCCCAGTAAGTCTTTCTTGACATCCTTGCTTCAGCAAAATTTCTTTCCGTACTGGCATAAGCACTGGATGGAGCAGACTGAAACAAGGTAAGGGGGAGGCCGAGCTAGAGCCAGCTGGAAAGACTTCCAGAGCCTTCCAAGAGTTAACGTGCACTGGTGAATAGATCATTACAAGACTAAAGCCCTCCACCCAACAGACTGAAATTTAAAAAAGAAAAAAAGTGGCCTGGGGCTGGGGTGTGCCCCAGCAACTGAGCCTTTGCTGAGCTTGAGAGAGGCCCTGGGTCTAATACCAAGCACCCCTCCCCACCACACACACCCTAAAGATCCCCCATGACTAGGTAGGTGCTTAGGAGACTATGCCCTGGTTTGGCACCCTAGTGTTGGGTCTGCAGATTCAAAGGCACTGAGCACTAGATTCCAGCTACTTGGGGACAGGAACCGTGCCCCCTGGCCCCCTCACACACGTCTCTGCATCTCATATATGCAGCAGATATTCATTAAGTGCCTACTGACTTCTTAGCTATCTCTATGGTTGTCCAATGCAAGCCACTGTTTCCTTCTTTACACTTTCATTTTTTCCAAAAATCTCTGCAATTATGCCTAGGAACAACAACAAAATCCAAATCACTGTTAGAGCAAAATCAGAGTTAAGAAGAATAACAGAACAACGGGTCAGACCTAGTTTACTTCTTCCTGCTTTGGACAGAAACCCCCTTCTGCAGTAAGCGTGGAATCTTCTTGTGAGAGGGAAGAGACCAGGCGCTCAGCTCTGATCACGCAATTACTGCTGTTTGTCTTTCTACTTCTGTGAAGAGATTATTATCCTATTCGTGGTAGCAGATAATTAAGACTGTTTACACCGTTCAATGTGGACTTCAGGCTTGTGGGGAACATTCTCAGCCACTTGGGCCTCTGGTGAGGGTGCAGCGGGGGTTCTGGGTTTACACACACCAGCCTCTGCTGAAAAATTCGATCCAGAACATTCCAGCCCCATTTAAAGACAGCAAAGAAAGAAGAAAATGTGATTGTCTCTCTCTCTCTCTCTCTCTTTTTTTTTTTCCCAGAGAGGGACAGCGAGAGAGAATCAATTTTATTTACTTTTTCATTTGGCTTGTGTTGCTCCAACACTTCATTGTGTACATGGTGCTGGGATTTGAACCCCCATCCTCGTAATGGTGGGATTTGAATCCGTGTCCTCGCGCACGCCAGGCAAGCACTGTAGCCACTGAGCTACTGCTCCACCCTTGTGACTGTCCCTTAAAAACACTGTTCTAGGACTGGAGCAGTGTGGCTCCGCAATTGGAGCGCTTGCCTAGCTTGTGTGAAGAGCCGGGTTAAATCTCCAGCATCACGTTAAACAACTAAGTGTCAGAAAAACAAAAACCGGATGAAAAAATAAAATTGACTCTCTCTTAAAAAAAAAAAAAAAGCAGTGTTTCAAAATCTGATCTCAAAGAGTTGAAAATAACAAGTACCTCACCAAGACTATCCCAATTTAGGAAGAAAAATGCTATTTCTGTAACTTTTAAAAATAGTTATCAGGGGCTGGAGCGGTGGCTCGGCAGTTTCAGCGCTTGCCTGGCAAGCACGAGGACCCGGGTTCAAACCCTAGCACCAGGTACAAAACTAAGTCTTGGGGCAACCAAAGCCATGTGAAAAACTAAATAAAGTTGTTTCTCTCTTTCTCTATCTCTCTCACTGTCCCTCTCTCTTAAAAAAAAATAGTATCAAATATTCACTGAGTCCAAAGGGCAATCAGTAGAAGGGGCCTGGCACAGTGGTTCACATCTATACTCCTCCCAGCAACTGGGGAGGCTGAGGCAGGAGAATGGCAAGTTCAAAGCCAGCAAGGTCTCAAAATAAAATATAAAAAAGGGATGGGGATGTGACTTAGCGGCTAAGAGCCTTTGGGTTCAATCCTTGCTACCCAAGGAGAAAGAAAGGGACCAGGGGGTGGAAGGAGGTGAGTTAGGGAGAAAGTGCTGGGAAAGGATGTTGGTCACATTATATTGTTATATTGTGTGCATGTAGGAATATGTGACACCAACTCCCATCATTATGTAAAACTGCAATGCGCCAATAAAAAAAATGTAGAAAACAAAGTAAAATTTTCAGACAAGAAAAAGAAATATCCACTAAATCGATAAGATCATCAGACTGGAGGTTCCCAGCCCCAGCTAAGGGGGGAAAACAGAATCCATACAGCACATTTCAAATATGGAGACCCCAGGCCTTCCTCCAGGTACTGGGTTACAAAGCAGACTGATATGTGATCCCTAGCACGACCAAAAATTTTTAAAAATAAAAATAAGTATATGTCGATTACAAAAGCTGGTTCTGTAAGATCAAACAATATGTTAAGTGATATTGTTAAAGTGAAAATAATAATTAACAGCCAGGTGTGATGGCAGCTAAGGTTGAGGCAAGAGGATTGCAAAGTTCAAGGCCAGCCTCAGTAACTTAGCCAGACTCTAAACAACTTAGGAAGACCTTGTCTCAAAATAAAATTAAAAAGGGCTGAGGATACAGCTCAGTCGTAAAGCACCCCTGGGTTCAATCCTCAGTACCACAAAATAATAATAAGCATTTATTTAGCCATGTGATATATTAAGTGCTTTCTATATACTAACTCATTTATCTTAACAGGTCTGTGTGAAGTAAGAATGATAGCTCACGTTATAGAAGAAACTAAAAGACAGAGAGAAGCTGAGGCAGCCTGCCCAAGGTTCAGCTACGGGATAACAGGATGCATCAGTCTGACCCCAGGAGCCCATGCACCTCATTATCTAATAGGTAGCACTGAAAACAAGTCCACTCCTAATGCCTTCAACTGGTTAAATTGTCATCTGAAGACATTGTAACAAATATGTGTTGAATGAATAAATAGAATCATCCCAGAAAAGTTGAACCTGCCTCTTCCAAAAGGGAAACGGGGGAAGGGGCAGAGCGCCTGGCAGAGCCTTGGAATAAGGATCAGAGAGACAGGATAGAGATCCCCTGTATTTCTCCATCTTCTCTGCAGTGTCTATCCTGTGGGAGGGCACCAGGGACTCTAGATTACCTACTGTGGGCATGGATTTTTGTCTATCCTGTCACCAGCACCTACAACATTGTCTGAAACTTAGTAGGTACTCAACAGACAACCTGGCTGAAACCCTACCCAGCCGCAGTAAGAATCACAGCAGTCTCTCTGTGCCATGAACTTGACAACAGTCCTGTGGAAAAGACCACAGTTATATCCAACTTACCTGTGGGTGATTACAGAAAGACCCACTGGGGCTCTGCACACCCCTATCAGAAAGATTCACTCTAGTACCCATAGAAAGAGGCTACCCCACCCCAGGGCCATTGGACCAAGATTTAGCTGATATGCAAATGTATTGATGAAAAAAAAAAGCCTAAAGATTGGCCAAACAGGAGATTCCAACATGGTTAGTTCCTGTCCAGATGCAGACCGGCCTGGATCCCGTACGATAAGAAAACACTCAGTCTTCCTTGTGCAATTAAAGGGTGAAAACAGGGCTGGGCGTACAGTGTAGTGGTAAGGTGCTTGCCTCATGTGCATGAGATCCTGGGTTGGAGCCCCACCACCAAGGAGGTAGGGGGAGTTAAAAACCACCTGGGTGTGGTGGTCCACACCAGTAATTTCAGCAACTTTGGAGGCTGAGGTAGGAGGATCCCAAGTTCAAGGCCAATCGGGGTATCTTAACACAGATCCTGTGTCAAAATGAAATAAAAAAGGGTTGAGGATATAACTTCTTAGAGCCATAGTATCTGCCTATCACGTGAGAGGCCCTGGGGTCAGGTCTTGGGGTTAATCCCCAGCATCAAACAAACAAAAGATAAAAAGCAAAGTGAAGGCTTTATATCCCAGTAGGTCTGGAATAACAGGGCAAATTTCCTCCTTAGAAATAATATATATGCTCGAGTAAACGGAGTTCCAACCCCAGTACCATGTACACAACGAAGTGTCTGAGGAATGGCGGCCACATGAAAAAAAACTCAATAAAAATTGCTTCTCTCTCTCTCTCTCAAAAAATAAAAGAAAGAAAGAAAGAAAAAGAAATAATATATATATATACTTTTTAGACAGGGTGACACTAAATTGCTGGGGCTGGCCTTGAACTTGGGATCCTCATGCGTTAGTCTCCGTACTTGCTGGGATTACAGGCACTGGTCACCAGGCCTGGATTGTGTGTCCCATCCCTATACCCCAAGCTGGACTGAGCCCAGAGCTTCCCTCATGCTAGGTAAGTGCTCTACCTCTGAGCTACATCCCCAGCAGAAAAATAACTCCTTGTGACTGGGGGCACACATCTGACCGTGTTCCCATCCCGGGTGAGAGCCACACATCTTTAGGCGTTTGTGTGGATTTTCCTGGGGGTTTCTGAAGGACGGAGGGGAACGGTGCACGGTGCATGTCATTTCAACAAACCTGAGTCCTTGTTCAGAATTCCTGATATGCGAAACCTTGAGCATAGCAACCAGGCCCGGAGAAGCTCGCTCCAGGGCCCAGACCTGGAGCTCCCTGGAATGCCCGGCTCCCCTGCCGGCCGGGGTGCCCCCTCCCGCACCCTGCACCCAGCACCCACCCCTGCGCAGCCCACCACGCACCTTGGATGGTTCTCTTGAAGAAGGCCTTGCAGGCCTCGCAAGAGGCCACGCCGTAGTGGTAGCCAGAGGCAATGTCCCCGCACACGAGGCACAGGCGCTTGGGGATGGCGTTGAGCATGTACTCGCACTTGATGGCCGAGTCCTCCATGATACCGCTGGCACAGTCCTCGTAGCTCTTGCGGCATGGGGTGCCGCCCAGGCCCGCGCCTGCGAACATGGGCGGCGAGTCCAGACCGTTGGCGTGGGTGCCCAGGGCCAGGCCAAAGCCACCGCTGGCGTCCGAAGAGCCGCTGGGGCTGTGGTGGCTGAGAGCATCAATGCCTGAGGACGGGCTGGAAGGCTCCGTCTTGATGAAGGAGCCACAGCTGGAGCCCAGGTGCCGGTCGTCTGCGGACATCCTGTTGAGCAGCCTGGAGACACAGAGCAAAGTCAGAGCCGAGCCCGCGAGGTGCGGTGGGCGGGGCGCGGCCGGGGGCGGGGCGCCCGGTGGGGCTGGACCAGACCTGGGTGAGAGGTGGTGACCCGAGGGCTCGGTGCTACAGCCCAGAGCGAGTGAGTTTCTGCCTACCACCCCCGCAACCTTGGTGGTCCTCAAACAAACTCAATGAGCTTCAGGAACCCCTGTGCTTTCCAAATGGCTGAGCTGAGGGTGGCACTGGGTGCTAACTATTCAGCCTAAATATCTGGCCAACCTTCCTGTCTAACAAGTGCATGGCGGCTACGGTGTAACTGCCCCAGTGTGCCAGGATCAGCCACTCCAAGTACAATGGCCTGATAATCCATTCCACAGTTTCCATCTGGGATGGGAAGTCCAAACTTGGCGTTTGATTCAGTACCTTACTGCCACCAAGGCTGGAACAGGGATGCCAAGTCATCCAACCTGGGCAAGAGGGGCACCAGCTAGAGTGACTGCCATCTGGGTTTTGCTTGGTAATGGAGGGCATATTTGGAAGGCGGCTCCCTGACTCCTATTTTCCTTCCTAGCCTCCCCCACTTTTTAAGAGGGACTGTGAAAGAGAGAAAGAGAAAGAGAGAATCAATTTTATTTAGTTTTTTCATGTGGCTTTCATTCCTCCGAAGCTTTGTTGTGTACATGGTGCTGGGGTTTGAACTCAAGTAGCTGCACATGCCAGGCAATCGCTGTAACCGCTGATCCACCGCTCCAGCCCCCACTTCCTAGCCCTTAATCAGGACAGCTTCTGCCTAGCCTACAGGTCCCCCAAGAGATTGCTTCTATCAGAGAACATAAGTAAGCCCTGTCCAACCCCCAGCTGTTCCTTTTGTTCAAATCCTAGCTGGGACTAGAATCACCACCATGCCCAACCCCCAGGGGTTTTTTAACCTGAAGTCTCTTTGTTTTGTTTTGCTGTGCTGGGGATTGAATTTAGGGCCTCGCACATGCTAAAGTAAGTTCTCTACCACTGAGCTACCTCCCTGACCTTCAAACTGCACTTTCTGAGGCTCTGAGCCTCCCTGTTTAGCCAGGGAAGCCAAGGAGGCCTACCAAAATGGGAGGGTCACTGCAGAATAGCAAACTGTTTTCCTAACCAAAAGCCCCTCTGCCTCAAGCCATGCTGGGCAGGGTCCCAGGATTAGGACCTTCCCTCTCTCAGCATGGACGAAAGCAGCTGGGCTCACAGCGGGGAAATTGGTGCATTCAGGGGAATCCAGCTGCTGACCATGTCCAGTCAGGACTGGGAAGAGTCAGGAGTCCTGGTCCCGCTGGCTGTGTCCCAGCCACATGATCTTAACTGGGAGCCCCACTCTCGGAGCCTCCTGGTGGAAGGAGAAGGAAAGCCAATGGTCATGCCTGAGGGGAGGATCCTGGAGAACCACACAGGGTGGAAACGCCCAGCTGAAGGAAGAGGACTCCGCTGCGGGGAGGGAGGATCTCGGCGCTGGAGGGCACTGGGGGAGTCTCCAGGGTCCTACCTGAGAAGTGGTGGCAACTTGCTTGTCAGTCCCCCTTTCTGAGCAGCCCAGGATGGAAAACCCTGGTCACTCCCTAGAGAAGTGCTGCCTCAGTACCCCCAAAAGCCAACCCTACATCACAGTCCTTAGCCACACACCAAAACCACAAAAGTGTCCGTGGGATCTTCTAACAGAGGACCTTCCTCTCGCTGTCCCTGCTCCCACTGATTTAACGCGACCTCTGAGGGGGTTCCCCCATCTGCCTTAGACAATGTTCAGAAAAAGAAAGGACTCCTGCCCCACACAGGTTTAATGCTTGTTTTATGCTTTGGGGGTTTTGTTTGTTTGTTTTGGTACTAGGAATTAAACCTAAGGATGCTCTACCACCAAGCCACAACCCCAGCCCTTTTTATCTTTTTTTTTTTTTAAAGAGAAAGAGTCTCAAAGTTGCTAAGGATGGCCTCAAACTTGTGATCCTCCTGCCTCAGCCTCCTGAGTGGCTAGGATTATAGGCATGGGCCACCACAGCCAGCTCCCTGTACAGTTCTAATCAGTAGCTGAGAGCTGCAGATCCCAAGATAAAAGACCCATAAAGCTCCTGCTTTCCAGTTTACAATTCCCTGGAATGCAGGAATGTTGCTAAATCCTATGAGAGCCTCTCCTATGCCCCCAGTCTGCCCTGAATAGAAGTTCCCCTGGTTGAGGGTCTCCTTAGGGCCTCTTTACGTTACTCTGGCCAGCATCCTGTCATTTCTCTGGGCAATGCCACCTGTTACTCCTTCAACCATCAGTGGTGTGTGCCCAGAAAATGCCATCAGCCTGGCAGGCACCATCCAGAGGAGAATCTGATGAGCAGATTGGGGTGCACCTCTGGGCTCCTTTCCAGATGTCCTTCCTCACCCAGAGCAGGTGGAGGACACCTGACCACTTGCTCTTGAACTTCTAATCCTCTCCTCTCCTGATAGCTGCTTTAGGCTCTGCTCTTCACAAGAGCATCCCAGGCCTCCTGTGAAACCCTGCTGGGCCAGAGCTTCTGGACCCTGGTTCCTCTATCTAGCCTTCCCCAGGCTCCCAAGATTTCAGAAAATGCCCTTGACCTGAGCAGTCATTGTTAGCTGGTGTTCAGTAAGCGTGTACTGTCTGCCCCCTGCATCAGAGCACTATGGTGCACGCCTGTAATCCCAGCAACTTCGGAGGCTGAGGCAGGAGGATTGCAAGTTCAAGGCCAGTGTCAGCAATTTAGTGAGGTCCTAAGCAACTTAGTGAGACCCTCTCTCAAAAAAATAAAAAGGGGGCTGGAGCGGTGGCTCAGTGGTTATAGCACTTGCCTGGCATGTGTGAGGACGCGGGTTCAAACTCCAGCAGCAAGTACACAACGAAGTATCAGAGCAACAAAAGCCATATGAAAAACTAAATAAAACTGATTCTCTCTCTCTCTCTCTCTCTCACTGTCCCTCTCTCTTAAAAAAGAAATTAAAAATAAAATAAATAAATAAAAGGGGCTGCTCAGTGTCAAAGCATTCTTGGGCTCAATCTCAGTACTTAAAAAAAAAAAAAAAGAAAGAAAGAACTGTCCTTGGAAGGTGGTTACAATGACCCACACCTGTAATCTCAATGACTCCAGAGGAAGCGTGAGGATCCCAAGGCCAAGGCCAGCCTCAGAAACTTAGCGAGACCCTGTCTCAAGCAAAGAAGTGGGGGTGCTGGGGAATAGAGTGGCCCTGGTTTCAATCCCCAGTGCTGGCGGTAGGGAGTGGTAGCGGAGCAGATGAAGCCTGTCTCGTTAGTTTTCCCAAGTGCCTGCCCCAGCCTCACGACTCAACCAACCCTGGACACCCAGGAGGGGTGATGATTGTGTTCCTAAACCACGCTCTCCCTTCCCCTTTTGTGTATGTGTATGTGTGTGCGCAAGCACAGGGAGTGCTGGGAATTGAACCCAGGGACTTGTGTATGCCTGGCAAATGCTCTATCACTGAAGTACACTGATAATACCTTTTAAAATTTTATTCTGAGGGGCTGGAGCAGTGGCTCAGGGGTTATGGTGCTTGCCTCACATGCACGAGGACACAGGTTTGAACCCCAGAATCACAGATACAATGAAGGGTTGGAACAATGAAAGCCAAATGAAGAACTAAATCAAAATGATTCTCTCTCACACACACATTGTACCTCTCTCTCTCTTTTTTTTTTTTTTTTCAGGGCTGAGGACCAAACTCGGGGCCTTGCGCATGCTAGGCAAGCTCTCCGCCACTGAGCTAAATCCCCAACCCTTGTCCCTCTCTCTTTAAAAAATAAAAGAAAATTTTATTTTGAGAAAGGGCCTTGCTAAGTTGCCCAGACTGGCCTTGAACTTGTGATCCTCCTGCCCTGAGCTCCTGAGTAGCTGGCCCTTCCTTAATCCTTTATTTTTTTGCGGGGGGGGGGGCGGTAGGGTACCAGAGATTGAATTCAGGGGGGCATTAACCACTGAGCCACATCCCCAGCCCTTTTTTATTTT
>PVKS010006319.1:68078-79284 GCA_004027875.1 Aplodontia rufa
TGGCTTTGAACTTGTGATCCTCCTACCTCAGCCTCCTGAGTTGCTGGATTACAGGTGTGCCCTTACCTTGCCTGTCCCCTCTCCTTGACTCTGAAAGGTGCAAGCCTCCTGCAGTGTCCAGCACCCCCCCCCCCCCAAGGCCCTGGCTGGAGTTGGGGCTGGGAAGGAAGCAAACTGGATTCCAGCCTCAGGGCCCTGGCTGAGTGTTCCAACCACAGCATCCTTTCAGTTTTTCTTTTTTTTCTTTTCTGTGACCATTATATAGACTCCACCAAAATGCCTTTCCAGGGACAGTCGACCTGTATATTGAGCACCGACCCTGTGTCAAGTGCTGGCCAGATATCAAGCAGAGGATGGGCACATTCATATTTGCAGACTACGAAGGTCCCCAGGAGGCCACCGCTTCTGCTGCTGCTTCCTCCTCCTCCTCTTCCTTCTCTTCCTCCTTTTCCTCTTCTTCTTCCTTTTCTTTTTTAATTTAGGCAATTTCTGACTGTCCCCAAGAGCTCCAAAGCTTTTTCTTTTTTCTTTTTTTTTTTAATTGACACCAAACAGGATCTTGCTAAACCCAGCTGAGACCTGGGTTTCTCGATCTGGGCATGACTGACACTTGGGGCAGGAAAATCCTTCCGTGTGGAGGCTGTCCTTCGCATTGCAGAATGCTCCAGAGCATCTCTGGCCTCCACCTACTAGATACCACTAGCAATCCCTGCACAGAGAACCTCCAGCCCTCACCAAATGACCCTTTGGAGCCACTGGTCTAGCTGCATGCTGGAGGAGGGTGGAAGGGAGGCACAGGAGCAGAGAGCTGGACAGAGGGGAACTGTGCAGTCCCTTTATAAAGCGCAGTGGTATCAAAAAGGGTGGGGTTGGGAGAAAACAGAGGGCCCATGAGCATGGAAATGTCCTTGGGGTGGAGACTGAGAAGCAGAAGGAAAGAGCAGGAAAGCTGGAAGCTGGGAGACCCGTTAGGGCCTGAAAATCTGGCACTTAAGACTTCAGGTGAAGGATGAGCTAGGTGGCCCACACCTGTAATCACAGCGGCTCCGGAGGCTGAGGCAGGAGGATCTCAAGTTCAAGGCCAGCCTCAGCAACTTAGTGAGGCCCTTTGCAACACAGCAAGACCCTGTCCCAAAATAAAAAATAAAAAGGGCTGGGAGTGTGGCTCAGTGGGTAAGTGCCCCCTGGGTTCAATCCCCAGTTCAAAAAAAAAAGATTTCAGGGGTGGCCATGGAATGGGTGGTCACAGGACAGGGACGGGAGGCAGCTGCCCTTGTGCTCAGGGAGGAGGGAGCTCTGTTGAGTCCATCATCTGTCTGGCTGGATCAATGACTATCGACTCCTCCCACAGAGGGGACAGATGCCCCTTGAAAGAGCCATCATCGGTGGTCGAAGTCCCTTGAGGCCTCGTTCTCCCTTTGATCTATCTGGTGACTGGAGCTAAGAAGAGCTGCCCTGGCTTCAATTTCACCATCTAATCAACTGTAGCCTCTCTCCTGCCCCCACCCGCACCGTTCCCCGCCTCCTCAGCATGCAGTGGGGGTGCAGCCTGCCCCCCAGGGATTTCGAGCTTACTGGGGGGCCCTCCCTGCCTCTGCGGATAGCGCTCTGTCAGCCAAGGGTTGAAGATGACCCTAACTCAGAGACCAGTGGAACCCCAGAAGTTCTGAATGAAACCCGCACTGCTTAACTGTTTTGCCTCAGACCTCTAGGGGAAGAGAAATTCCTGGGCACCAACAAGAGATAATCACAGGTGCCAGATGTGGTGGTGCATCCCTGTTATCCCAGTAGCTCGGGAGGCTGAGGCAGGAGGATCGCAAGTTCAAAGCCAGCCTCAGCAACTTAGCCAGGCCCTAAGCAACTTAGCAAGACTCTGTTTCAAAATAAAAAATAAAAAGGGCTGGGGATGTGGCTCAGTGGTTAAGCATCCCTGGGTTCAATCCCTGGTATGCCCCTACACACACCAAAAAATAGAGATAATCACAGGTTTCTAAGCAGGAATCCCAGGGATATATCCCCTCAAGGTGGCCTGCTGGTGGTCAGGTGGGACCCAGAAAAGGACTGGCCTGACCATTCTCCCTCATGGGGTGGCATCTTCCCACCACACACAAGGATCTGGGTCATGCAGAAAAACTGCCCCTGGGGGCCCTCTTGGGCCCTCTTTGGCCCTCTGTTAGCCCATGCATTTGAGGGCAGGGACAAGCAGCTGGGTCACTTAATGGTTGAGAGCTGCATGCTGGCCAGTTCTGCCCTGTATTACTGTTGGCTTCAAGTAGCCAGGTCACCCTCTCTGAGCCAATGAAGGCAAAGAGCTCAAACTAGTGCTGGTCCTGAGCCAGCAGTCAGTGGATGGGAACTGCCATCCTGATTCTCCTTTCAGAAGAGTCGGCAGCTGGCAGGCTTCAGGTTACTCCCGGCAAACCCCTGCCCTTACCCACACACTCTGGATCCAGAACTGAGGATAGTCCTGCAAGGAACCGCCCTGCACCAGGACAGATTAAGAGGGAAAGCCAGCCTGAAACAGCAATCCGCTCTGCAGAAGAACGGTCCCTGAGCACTTGAGAGACTCTCCTGTCCGTCTCCGTGGTGAAGCTGAGAAGCCGCCAAGCCGTTCATCAAGGCGGATTCCGAGATCCTCCACAAGGCTGTGTGTGCTGCACATCAGCCCCGGCCCAGCGGACACAGATAAACTTCCTTTTAAAGTAGCTCTAAAGGGGGTGGAGCCGTGGCTCAGAGGTTTCGGTGCTTGCCTGGCATGCGTGAGGACTCGGGTTCGAACCCCAGCACCATGTACACAACAAAGTGTCAGAGCAACAAAAGCCACATGAAAACTAAAAAAAAAAATGATTCTTTCTCTCTCTCTCACTGTCCCTCTCTCTTTAAAAAAAAAAGAAATATATATATATATATATATATATACACATGGCTGGGGATGTTGGGGATGTGGCACAGTGGTTAAGTGCCCCTGGGTTCAATCCCTGGTACCAAACAATAAAGAATAAATAAAAAGTGTAAAATGCAGAATAGAATAGCTTTAACAGGGGGCCAGGATAAGGACAACCACATATTCAAGGTGTGAATCCTTGTCAAGGTTCCAGTTTTCCTGTTGGACATGGATTAGTGCGCACGTATTGGATGAGAGGGAAAGAATGAACAGGGCAGTCCAATGAGGAGAAATGTCACAAACCAAGGATTATGATAGATCCTGTTCTGAGCACTGAGGTCCATTAATTATGTATGTATTTTTCTGTTTCTTTCTTTCTCTTTTTTTTTTTTTTTTTTTTGGTACCAGGGATTAAATTCAGAGATACCTAACCACTGAGCCACAACCCCAGCCCTTTTCTTTTTTTATTTTGAGACAGAGACTCTTGCGAAGTTGCACAGGGCCTCACTAAGTTGCTGAGGCTGGCCTTCAACTTGTGATCCTCCTGCCTCAGCCTCCAGAGTCGCTGGGATTGCAGATATATGCCACTGTGTCTGGTTTCACACACTTCTTTCTGTGATGGTTTGAATTTATTTGGTTTCCTTGTAAATATCTTCCTGTTTCTGTTTAGTTTGATACTGGGGATTGAACTTAGGGGTACTTAGCAACTAAATCACATCCTGAAACATTTTTTATTTTTATTTTTTAAAGAGAGAGAGGGAATCAATTTTATTTAGTTTTTCATGTGGTTTTCATTGCTCCTACACTTAGTTGTGTACGTGGTGCTGGGGTTCAAACCCGCATCCTCATGCACGTCAGGCAACCGCCATAACTACTGAGCCACCACTCAGATCCCCCCCCCAAGCAGTTTTTTGTTTTTTTTTTTTAGTCTCACTAAATTGACCAGACTGTCTCGGTCTTCATGTTTTGTTTATTTGTTTTGAAGTCCTGGGGATCCAACCCGGTCCTCACCCAATGAGCTACGCCCCTCACCCAGGAAGTATCCTCCTAACACTCTTTCTCTTTCTCCCCTTGGGGGCCCCTAGCACCCAAGGATGCAAAATGACCCTACAGCTCAGTGGCTTCAGCGAGAACCTGCCTCCCTCTGCGCATGCTGGAACTCTGGCAAAAATCTGTAATTAAACATCTTGTCGTCAGAAAGATTAGTCAAAACCAGGCTGATCCAGGACAACTGATGGAAATCTCGTTCCACACAAATTACGGCATGGAAAATAATGATGGGTAATTAGTGTCTTTCAATCGGGGCTTTTTATCCATGGTTTTCCAGGCTGCATCCATCATAATGAGGAGAGAGAGAGACTGTTGAAGCAGAAAGGGACGACTGAATGCGGAGAGGCTTTAGGGACAGCAGGGAGGACCCAGTCCACCTGTCTGCAGATGGCCACCGCCTCTCACGGTCTGCTCAGTCAGCGCCCTCACTCTGCCAGCTCTGAGGTCTGGCCCCCCAAAGAGGTACACCCGGGCTAAGGACAGCATCAAAAATTCAGAATATGCTCCCAACTCCTTTTTCGACCTCCCTTTCAGATGCTCCTGGAGGTCTGACATCTGTGAATTTACTAACCTCTTCTCTTCTTTCCTTCCCAGGACGGAGGATTGAACCCAGGAGTGCTCTATCACATCCCCAGCCCTTTTTATATTTTATTTTGAGACAGAGAGTCTCGCTAAGTTGCTTAGGGCCTCGCTAAATTGCTGAGGTTGGCTTGGAGCTTAGGATTCTCCTGCCTCAGCCTCCCGTGCCATGGGGATTACTGGCATGAGCCACTGTGCCCAACTTGAACTGGGTTATTTAACCTGAAGTAGCCTCAGTTTTTTCCTTCTGTAAAATGGGGATGAGAATTATAGTACTCATCTTGCAGGGTAGTCTTGAGAATTAGCCCAGAACAGTGCCTCGAAGACAGTATGTACTCCACAGCTATTAGCAGTGTCTCCCTATATCCCCATTCGAGTAACAAGGAGATTGCTACCACTCAGTCTCTAAAAAGTTCAGTCTTACAATGAGCGAGACTTTTCCTCCCTTCTCCTCCATACATCCACCCCTCCCTGCATCCACCCACCCATCCATTCAACCACGAATCTGCATTGCAACTTCCGCCAAGGAAGTCCCTTTTCAGGCCAAGGGATGCGCTCTCACACTCACGCTTCTCCCCCTCTCTCTCCACACACACACACACACACACACACACAGAGTCCAGGGGTGGACGCCTGACTCAAGCGAGGCCAAGGAGTCCCTCCCTTGAGATTCTTGGTGACAGGGCTGCCCTGTCCAGGGCCAGAAGCAGCAAGCCGGAGAGCTGGAGAACTCAGCGAGGTCATAACCCAGTGTGCACGAGAGAGAATACTGGAGCTAGCAGCAGAGGCAGAAGGTCCCAGTCGCCGCTGCGGTGGCCCCCGAGCCCGAGCAGCATGGGCTCACAGCCTGAGCCCTGGTGCCTTCGTTCACAGGAGGGGGCTTGTGGCTTCCCCAGAAGAGCAGCTCATCCACCCTCTCGCTCCTCACTCATCCTGAGGCTGCTGTTGGAACATCTGCTGGGCCCGAGACGCCACTCTAGCCCTGAGGACACACCGGTGAGCAGGTGGACAGGTGCCGCCCTCAAGGAGAGACCATGTCACGCTCCGTGGACTCCAGACTGCTCTGTCCCCTCTACCTCCATCTGCAGGTCGCAGGCAATGAGGCTCTGGAAGCTGGAAAGCCCCTGAATCACCCGAGGAAAAGGCTCCTACCAAACACACTCGCTAGAACGTTCAGTAAAACCTTCTGCTGTGCTAAGCCCCGGGAGCCCTGTTCCTGCAAACACAGCCGGAGGCGCCCAGCCTAACAGGCCAAGGAAGCTGTGGAGAGGTACAGAGGCAGGCGGTGCAGGGCCGGGAGCACAGACCCTGAAGACTAGCCAAGAGAGGGCGGGCCCTGAGGGGACACTCGCCCTGGAGGCCAGGTGGGAGCCTGGTGGCTGCAGCGGGCAGGGACAGGAAGGAGGTGGGGTGGGAGGACAGGCAGGGCCAGCTCAGGGCCTCAGACAGTCCAGGACCTCCGGGCCTCTAGGTCTTCTCATCCCTTGCTTCAGCCCCTCTTCCAGCCTCCATGAAGACCCCCGAAAGCAGGGGACCTCGGATCCAGGAAGCAGTCGTCCCTGGCTTAGATCACTCATACTGTTGTTTTTAAGTCGTTTGTGGGCCACAGATGTAGCTCAACTGCAGAGCGCTTGCCTAGCATGTGTCAAAACCTGGGTCCAATCCCTAGCACTGCCAAAACATTTAAAGTTAAATTAAAAATGTAAAGTGCTGGGGCCTGGAGCAGTGGCTCAGCGGTTAAGGCGCTTGCCTGGCATGAGCGAGGACGCAGGTTCAAACCTCAGCACCACATACACAACTAAGTGTCGGAGCAACAAAAGCCACCTGAAAAACTAAATAAAATCAATTCTCTCTCTCACTGTCCCTCTCTCTCTTAAAAAGAAGAAAGAAAGAAAGAAAGAAAGAAAGAAAGAAAGAAAGAGCTGTGTTGAGCTGGCATAGTGGCGCACACCTGTTGTCACACCTCCAGCCTGAGGCAGGAGGACAGAGACAGGAGGATCATGAGTTCAAAGTGAACCTCATCAACTTAGTGAGGCCCGGTCTCAAAAGAAAATTTAAAAAGGACCGGGGACGTGGCTTGGTGGTTGAGAGCTCCCGGGGTTCAATCCTCAGCACAAAAATCAAATTAAATAAAAAAGAGCTGGGAATGTGGCTAATTGCTTAAGCGCCTCTGGGTTCAATCCCTACTTTTAAAAAAAGTGAAGTGCTTTGTAGAAAAGCCAAAATATTTCTTCTCCCTGCGCTTCCAGTTATAGTTGACACAGCTCCACCTCTCAGGACCTACAGAGTAAGTTTCTCTCCCTTCCACAGTACAGTCTGTTAGATAGATGGCTGAAGCAGCTTCCTGTTCCCTGGTGAGCCCTCTTTTCATGAGACCACCATTCCAGGATCACTAAGAATCAACCATCTGCTCTGTCCAAACAGGAGCATCAGAACTAAGCACACCCCAGCGGCATGGTGGCACAATCCCAGCAGCACAGGAGGCTGAGGCAGGAGGTTAGCAGGTTAGAGGCCAGCCTCAGCAATGTAGCGAGGCCTTCAACAACTTAGCGACACTCTGTCTCAAAATAAAAAAAATAAAAAGGGCCGAGAATGCAGCTCAGGGATTGAGTGGCCTTGGGTTCAATTCCTGGTACAAAAATAAATAAATAAAAACTGAGCACAAGTTTCCAGTCCTTCCCCACATCCCCTCTGGTGCAGGGGATGGACCCCAGGGCCTTGCTGGTGGTAGGCAAGTGCTGTACCGCTGAGTGCATCCCCAGCCCTCCAAGCAGGTTCTGAGCGTGTGGAGCAGCATTTGCACCTCCCTTGCTGTGGACTGCTGCTCCTGTAGCCCACGGTGGAATCCACCCTTCAGGTGATAGACGCACAGCCTGGAGCTCCGCTGTGGAGTGCTGGTGCTGGGCCTCACCATCTGCTGCTCACGCATATTCCTAAGGGGCACTGTGCAGGCCTAGAGGGGACACGTCCATCCTCTCTCTGGCCATGGCAGTGGCCCTTTCTATGTGACCATATGCACAGTAGGGATGTCATAGCCCCCAGCATCCTCTCTTCATCCTGGGTTAAATTTTAGGTCTTTGTGCTAACTGGCACTGGGGCAGATGACAAAAAGACACCTTCAGATGGACAAGTGGGGACCTGGCACTGCAGCCTAGAGGGAACCTGGTTCTGACGTCAGCAGGGAGGACACGAGTGCCCCCAAACGGAGGGCTTACTCTCTGCAAGGCGTGTGACAGCCTGGGGTGGGGGTAGGGAGTTCCACCCCACACCCAGCCCAGCGGCTTCCTGGATGCGCGGATCGTGCTCCGGCGCTACAGGGCTTCCCTCCATCCGTGGGGAGTCCAGTTTCTCCTCTGCGCTCCTCCAGGGTCTAGAACGCTGACAAGCACACAGCAGTGCTCAACAAGTATTTGTTGAAGAAATGAATTAGGAGGCCTGAGGTTTAGCACCGTGTAAAACACTCTTCTGCAGTCCCCACGGCCGGCATCTTTGTGTGACAGTCACAGACCCAAGTTTCAAGACAAGACCAGGGTTCGAGAAAAGGAGCCAGTCAGTGCCCCAGGAGCAGAACCCAGAGACACAGGGTCCACAGTCCATAGAAGAGCGACGAAGGGATCAGCCTTGCAACCGGTTCCCATCAAATCCCAGCAATCTTGGCTAAATACTTTATGATGTGTGGTTTTTCCTTAATTACTGATTTTTATTTAAAAAAAAAAAACTCAAAATCATGTCCAACTTAGAGAACTTTCTGGAGAAATCTGGTTTAAAGAAAAAAGGGAGGAGGAGAAGGAGGAAGAGAAGAAGAAAAGAGATACTTTAAGCTGGGTGTGGTGGCCCACACCTGTAAACCCAGTGGTTTGGGAGGCTGAGGCGGGAGGGTCACAAGTTCAAAGCCAGCCTCAGCAACTTAGTGAGACCCTGTCTCAAAATAGTAACTAAAAAGGACTGGGGATGTGGCTCAGTGGTTAAGTACCCCTGGGTTCAATCTTCAGTACCAAAATAAATAAAAAAATACATAAAGATATTTTAAAACAAAAGTTGATGTGATTCATGGAAACCTGTGAGAAGTGGGGCTGGAAAGGGTTGCTGACTTAGAGTCAGCACCTCCTGTGTAAGTGAAAACAGTCCACCCCTTCCTCTGCCCTTGAAAAGACCAAAAAGCTGAAGGAGGAGGACTCTGGACTAGATCATCTGGGGTAGCGTCAGCTGTTTAATCTCCCCTGCCTCAGATTCCTCATCTGTGGAATGGGAGAGGTAAACACCTAACTTGTAGAATGTTCCTGAGGATTAAATGACACAGTAAATGTAAAACCCCACCAGCAGCTCCTGGGTAAGTGCTCAATAAACAGGAGCTGCCCTGAGCTCTCCACTCCCTGGGGTGCAGACCCTGTCAGCCACTGGGAACTCAGTCACCCCTCTGTAAACTGGGTGTAGGAAGAAAATGAGGAGGAAGCATGTACAGGCTCACAAGGGGGAAGCAGAGCGAGGGTCACTCCCAGACCCTGATCCCAGCCTCTGGGGGAGGGGCTGGAGTTCCAAGGTTGCCCTTGGCAAAGCTGTCATTTATCACAGGTACTTCTCCAGATGGGGTCGTTGACTATTGATCTGATAAATAAACAGACTGCTGGCTCGATCAAAATGTTATTTTGCATTTCAATTACCGTTCACTAATGTTAACTTCATTCTTCCAAGAGGCTGCAGGCCATGGCACCAGCCCTGCTGCTGGCTGGAGAGGTGGAGCCACCGCTGCCAGCACCAAAGGGATTAGGTGGGGAAGACAGCTGCTGCTGCTGGGGAGGGAAGGGAGGACCGAAGGACTGGAAGGCAGAGGAGGGAGGAACCTTCCCAACGGGAGGCCCACGGGCTGGGCAGGGCCCTTGTGACTGCAGGTGTGGGGGACTGACCGCACCTAGGCTACCTGCGCCCTCCCGGGACCTGAGCATCGAGTGACCTTGGATGTCATTACATTCCACTGCATCTTAGTTGCTGCATCAGTACTGGAGCCGAGGAACCCACCCTAGGAGGATGGGATGCTGTAAGGTCGCAACGAGACACAGGCACACAGGCACAAAAGGGGTATGAAAGCTGCCACAGTGGAGCAGAGCAGCATAGCCTCGCTTCCTTTCGCGTCTGCTACGTGCACACGCATGTGCCAGTCCTCACAACATCCTGGCATTTCCACCCAGATGCTGCACCACATTTGCACCCAGCTGGACGGCGGCTTGAACTCCGACCCCCCTGCTGCAGCTAGCGTTCGGAGGAGATCTCCACAAAAGCATCCTTTCTTCTGCCCTTTCCTGCCAGGCCTCCCTGGCCTTAGCAGAGGGCAGAGAAGGGCCCTGGGTCCCCCTCCTGGTGGGTGCAGGTGGGAGGCCACGGACAGCCACAAAGTCAGGCCTGAGCACTCTTCTCTGGACTACCCCAGGCATGGCCACCAGCCCCCGGTGTTCCAGGGCCAGACATGGGGTCCAAAAGAACAGGGGGTGGGTGAGGGCAAGGGCTGCTCTCGGTGGGAAGCAGGCCATTCAGAGATCCATCAACCTGGGCACACCTCGGTGACAGGGAACAGGCAGTAGGGATGTCATTGAGAGCCAGGGGAATTCTCAGCGCTGGGTCTTCTATGCACACAGCTATGGGAAGATAGGAGTAGCCTGCAAACCCTGAGTTCAGAGAGTTCAAGGTGGTGAATGGGAACTCCCAATGTCAAGTGCATTGCAGCCACAGGTCTCAGGAGCCCACCCTCTACCTCTCTGTGCCTTGGTTGAACTGAGGACAAATTTTGCCTTCTGGCCTAAGTGCCAAAATTACTTTGTTCTTTGTCCTCTTAGTACATTAAACTAATAAGTTTCTCTCTCTCTCTCTCTTGCATGTGCACACACACACAATTTTCCCTCTAGGACAAGAACTATTAGCTTACACACTAAGAACTGTGGCCTCCCAGCTCCCTGACAAGGGTAGAATTTATTTTGTGGTTGCATTTCAGGCTTCAAGATAGTAAACAGCATGAGGTATCTTCTGAGCTCTTCCGATGCCTGGTACAGCAAGTCCAGAGACCCATCTGGCTTCTGCCCCAGCTCCGACACTGTGTGTCCTTGACACAGTCACTTACACTGTCTGGTCTGTCATTTTATTTCCCTTTGTGGGAGACAGAGACAGCCCTGGCCATCTGGAGGGGCCTGAGGATGTGCCAAGGAGCAGACAGGACAGGTGGCCTTCTGGATAGAACCTGGGCCCCTTGTCCTGACACCAACCTGGGAAGCTGGGTGTCAGGCAAGAGCTTTTTGCTCATTGGCTCATGCTGGTTTCCCAGGCATCTTAAGAGCTAAAAATGAACTCATCTAAAGAAGAACATCTATGTTACGTAATGAAACACCGGATATAACACAGTAGCTTGAGATCAATATGACAGGGCGTACAGACCGGGAATCCATAGCTCTCTAGTCTCCATGTGTCTGCCCAGTCAGGCCCACATGACAGATCTGTCCAGCCTAGTCCAGCCTGCAACCACCCCAGAGCTGCCTGTCCACGCCACACACCAGTATCCAGGTTCAAGATCCTTCCTTCCTCTGTGAATCCCCAGGTCCTTGACCTCAGAGCCCCACTTTTTCATCTGTAAAACAGAGAAACTCATTTTATGACATCATAGAACCACTGAGAGAATCAGATTAGGACATCGTTGTCCAAGTCTTCTAA